>JAJGQC010000496.1:62500-166557 GCA_021014325.1 Plazaster borealis
TTTTTTGTCCTATGTACTTTATTTCCATTTGCACAACATAGGTATGTAGGCACACACCGGCTATGTTGGGCTATTTGGGGTACAAAATAGACCCACACATGACTCTGACGGTCTTCCAGCAGTAGAGTAGACCAATCCCTAAAAGAAACCGTCAAATTTAGCCGTTATCGAGCATTTTCAAATAACTGAGTTCACGTGATTTATCTGAACAAATTCTTTTACGCAGATAAATCACAAGATCTTTGGAGTTGATTTTACTTTCAGCGATCTAAAAAGTGTATTACTGAACCAAATTCAACTCGACTGGGTTAACAACAGGAGCGATTGACGCGCAGCTGTAAGCCAAAATGCAATTTGCCCGTAAAAATGGCGTTTTATTCGGGAACGATCGTTAGACAAAATTACTATACCTTATACATTGAACAACTACCACCATTCTGTGATTTGCCAATTGGCCATCAAGACGTGTTTTGTTAGATCGACTAAATGCAGATTGTGTCTACGTCATTAAGCCGCTAAGCTAATCGGATAACGTGGCAAGTGTGCATGCTCATAAGACGCATCCCGACCGTACCTAGCCTCTTTCTAGTATGGTGTCTTTATGAGCATGCGCACTTGCAGACAAGCATTTTTTCAAAACGGCCGCACAAAAAATCTTTTTTGATGAATTATCGGAAATAGGTTGGTTTAATTTGTGAATATTTGTGTATGTAAATATAATAGCGGGTTGCTTGGAGTATTGAGACCACATGACTTATGCAATAAAATCTTGACTATTGACCCGAAGACAGCACAGAAAGTGGTTTATGGGAGTTGTTGATTTTTAATGTAAATAAACTATGGTGGTGTTTCAGTGGGTGTGCTGTTCATCCTACCTTTTACAGAAATCAAAACAGGACAAAACAAGGTCACAATACTGCACCAAACTACACGTTTCACTTTCAGATATAAACAAAATGTACAGGGCAGCGACCCACACCACCCGGTACTCAGAGCTACATTCTATACCTTGCACTTCAAAGAAGGACATTACAGTGTTGACTTGTTTTTAATTAAGATGAATTTTAAACCATTTATGGGTGTGATAAGCTAGCACACAATAGTGATTCAGCGCAAATCAGGGAACCTCCAATGTGAGACTCAGCACAATGGAATTTGAAATAATAAACACTTTCGCGGTAATATGCGCCATCATGTTCAGGCGTGCTATTAAAACTAATAAACCATCGCACCAGTCCTCAGTAAACTTTGGGAAACCGAATTTGCAAAGTGAATAGTGATTAGGGCTTATAACGTGGTGGTCAAGTTCATGGACGGTACGCTTGTTTTCAAATTGAAACACAATTGTCATTATCATCGGCGTTTCATACGAATCAGCAAAATTTCCCCTTGAAAAAATAACCGAGAACCACAAACTAGAAAAAGAAAAGGTAACACTATCGATTTAAATATAGGAATCAAACTTTAATAATAAAACAAGAATAATTTTTTGTTTGGGGGGATAAAAAAAGAAACTTTAAGAACACCCAAATTAACAGTTACTCGATCGCGCAACATTGCACTCGAGAGGCACTAGCGTAGTCCGCTGGGCTAACACTGGACAATGAAATTGTAAAATACTTTATATAATGTCACATCATGTAGTCGTCGTGTACGCGTCAACAGGGGGAGGGAGGGCTCGTTTCGCATCATTTTACCACTGCTTAACTAAATGAACTAGAAATATTTTCGGGGCCTAATAAAGATGACATCGGGGTTATTATCAGATGTATATGGTGAGCCTTATTAAAATGGGAGACTACATTTAAAAAACCATCTGACACTACATTGCGGCTAAGGCTGAAATTGCGCCTGGTGCATGCTAACGGCTTCTAGTGGGAATAACGCTAGTCTCGTGTGTGCTACTCGCACCAGCGGTGACTCGCACTGCAGGACTGGTGAAATGTGCATCGTGGGCCATTACTATAATCTTTTGTCCGGGGATGGCAACTCGCCTACGTTTGGCGTTAATTGCTGATTTTTGTTATATGAATAAGATTATTTTGAGAAATGTAAAGGTGTGTAAAATATTACAAAAGGTGGTTGTCAGTGAACCATAATTTGGTTTCAATAGCTCGATTAAAAGTGGGGGCAAAATGACTACATTTTCAAAAGTGGGGGCAACGGCCCTCGGCCCCCCGCCCCGGTTCCGCCGCCGGTGCAAGCAAGCGCTTATGATAATTCCTGATGAAAGCGCCCGCCCTCCCTCATGCGGTCAAAAATAGTTATGGTCAATTAGTTGCACGTGGATTCCAAGCTACATACAATGTAAAGTCCCGGGATTAAGTACCGACACTAACTAGCACAGTTGGATAAGTGCCGGGACTGTTTCACGCTCAGACGCCCCGGTCTGGGTTCGAGCCCGGCTGACCCTACATTATAGGTACAAGACTGCTTGATGTGGCTAAAGCGTGACTGGGGTTCTGTCTTGTTTTCCTCCTGATGGGCAGCGCCAATTCGAATGTTAGGATAGGAAACAGGGGAGGACATTCTGTGGGTCGGAGGCCATTGCCATAAGGGAACTAGGGAAGCCGGATAGGGGCCAGTGTGTGCTATTAAACTGATTCCGGTGCCTGAAAGCCCGACAACCACAGCGTAACTTTTTAACTTTATATATCCAAATTCAATTTCAACTTTGTGTTTGTCATAATTGATGCAACAACACAATAAAAGATGCAAAGAATAATACAGCATTGTTTAATATTTGCGTTGCATCTAATTTTAGAGGACTCACGGAGGAGCAACCTCAAAGGGGCCGGCGGCGCACTATGGAGGTGTAAACAATGAAATTTCGGATTATGGTTGAAAAGAACCAATCGGGATAGTAGCCGGATACGAAAACTCAAAACCCTGTGGGACAAATGAGAACGTATGTTGGTCCCATGCTTTTCACTTGTTAGTTTTATTGTATAACAATCGAACGGTTCCAACAACGAAAGGTTACTTTTCCTTTCATTTCCCTTATCCCTTTTTTCCGCATTTAAAAATCAGGACCACAGAGGTACAACTTTTTTCCAGTTTTATGAAAGCTAAGCACAGACAATATTACTATAGAGGTTCCCATAAACCTCTATTATAGTGTTGCACCCAACCACACACGTCTGTGACACCCTACATATAAAACATTGTGATACGCTTGCATTTACCAATGATTTTTTATCTATACTGACTTCTTTACATGCCCATCTGATGTCAAGCATTATTTGAGCCTTAATTTAGTTCTGTAATTAAATAGTTCTTTCTTAATTCGCCTTAATTAGTTAATCATAATAAACAAACAAACAGTTCACTTTTTCCTGTTTACAACAATAACAAATAATACTTATGATCAAAAGCAAATGATCAAAATATATCGCCCTTGCAATTAACCCCTGGATTTCTTAGGCCTACGTCAATTTGGTCAACAGAAACACACCCGTAACATTTCTGTATCCGAATGCCACTTTTTCATTAATATTTGATAAATAAAATAGCATCTATCTATACTATAAAACCGTAACATGCCCCATGTTACATTAGAAACGCACCACCGAAACAAGTGACGAACCCAGCCTAACAAGAACGCTCACGGCGCTTCGTAGAGATACAATTTAAAAAGGTAATTTAAAGACAATTTACAAAATTACAAATGTACAGAAAAGGAGTGGCCAAACAATTTTAGGCACATTAAAATGTAGTTGTTTTATCACATGAACCAAAAACAGGATTACCAAAAAAATACCTTTAAAGTAATCAATAATTTCTAAATCAACAATAAAATTGTAAAAATCACTGCAGTCTGCAAAACACCCCATAAAACCTGGATCACCCAGTAGCAGAAGGAAAAATATTTAACGAAAAGAAGACAAAAGGCAATATAAAAACCCAAACAGAAAAACAGAAAACGCGACACCACCTCTCCACGAACAAAGTAAAAGATTGTGTAAACTCACATCCTGAATAACTTAAAGCAAAAAAGGAAAACCTGTAAGGTTTTTTAATTCGTTATTTTGAAAACAGGCGAGTCTTCAAAAACGTTTTCGTATTTATTTATTTATTATTATTATTTTTTTGGGGGGGGATCATTATCAATTTTACTATTTATTGTCTGTTCATTAATTCCTTTTTTTGTGTTGACTATGTTCACATCAACTTTACTTCATAAAAAGAATCCCATAATGCGATTATATTATTTAAACAACCACACATAGGCTAATTCTGCTTCATTAAAGAGGAAGGGAAATTGCCAATACAATTTTGTGATGTTCTCATTTTCCAACAGATAGAGTCCTCATGTGAGTGGGGGAAAAAAGTCTCTAACTCACGTTAACATTGTGTAAATTGCCATTGCATTCGATACCTTTCCAGTGAAACAAATTTACAACATCTAAAATATCTGATGACATCATTCTAAGAAAAATGGGTCTCTACATTTTTTTTTACGGGGATGATTGGTTCATTCCGGACTCTGTTAATAGAAAGGTACTTCAACAAAACGAGAATTGTGTGTTATAGTTTTTTGAGTACTATACCGATGTTAGTTAGATATTACTCTATATAAATAGTTGGCTCAATCCGATGTCTAATATGTGACTTCTTCTAATGGCAGACAGTGTCATATACATTCGAAGTGTTTCGCTTTTATCAATTTGCCTGACCTTTCTTTTGGCAAGAGCAACTTGTTCAGCTATCGCAGCAATACAGCCCACATGAGTCAGAATTTTCTTGGGTAATGAATGATTTATCTACGATGACGATAGAAGTTGCATCACTGCGTAAGAATGTTGGCAAAACGTTCCAGTATTTCGATATTTTCCCGGAATAAAAGAAAATTAACAAAAGATTGAGCGATTTGACGCAAGAATGTATCCGACAAGGGCGACCAGGGGCGGATCCAACATTTTCCAAACGGGGGGGGGAATGTACCAAGCAGCAAATAGTGAATGCAATTTGTGGCGCCTGAGAGCGCGTAACGCGAAGCCCTAATGCATGGGTTCCGGGCCCGCTGAAATGCTCGAAACATTTCGGATTGATGCTTTGTGGTCTCATGCAATATCTGACCACTTTAACCAATTTTGTTTTAGCAAGATCATTTAAACATCATTTTCGAGTTGGGAGTCATTAAATCAGCCATCCTGAGTTATAAATTCAAAATGCAGGCTACAATTTATTAGTATTTATTCGGGGACACAAAAGTGTTGGTGAGGAGAATCCTTCTGCCATGGTGAGCCAACGATATGAAAGTGCAATTATTTTCAATATAATTAACCCAAAACAGAGAAACAGACACACTTTTTAAGCAATTCAGATCAATATCAATCTTCTAAATTTACTGGAATTGTTTCTGTAACATTGATGGGTGGGCCCAGGGGTTAAGCCTCGATGGGGGTCCAGGGGGCGAATCCCCCGGAAGCTCTGAGCTTTTGGCTTTTTCAGGGGTGAAAAATAAAGGCTCTGTGTGCCTAAACAGAGAAATAGACACACTTTTTAAGCACTTCTGATCCATTTCACGCTTCTAAATTGACTGGAAAATTTTCCTGTAACATCGATGATGGGTTCCAGGGGTGAAGCCCTGATGGGGGTCCAGGGTGCGAAGCCCCCGGAAGCTGAGCTTTTGGCCTTTTGAGGGGTGAAAATCAAGCCTCTGTGTGCCTAAAACAGAGAAATAGACACACTTTGCACTTTTGATCCATATCAATCTCCTAATTTTACTCAAAGAAAATTGTAATACCACAAATCTCACGTTTTGATCAAGTTGATGCATTATCTGGTTTCATGCATATTCATTAAAAACATAGTGGGTAAGATCGTTTCTCAATTTCAAGCTCACTGTCGTATTATCTTGGACAGGCAGTACTAAAATAAAATAAAAAATAAAATAAAATAAACATTTTTTTTTGTTTTTTTTGCTGACGGAAAGGGGGGCGTACGCCCCCACGCCCCCCTGTATCCGCCCCTGGCGACATTGAATCGTAACAGCATATAGATTTTGTTATCTTATCGATGACTTAAAAAAAGCATGAAATGAGAGTTTCTAAGAAGAGGGCATAATATTATGTTACACCATTGATCGCTGATACATTTCCTCTGTACCGAACGGTATGTCGAGACTGTTACCACTCCCCTATTGAATTGCACTGGTTTCAGAGCACAGTAGGCCTAGTGCAGCACAGATTTGACCAACATCTTCTCTTTAAGCCAATTGTTGCATGTAGAAATCTACAAAAAAATCACTAATCCATCCCCGGATGAAATTTGGTGACAGTTTTATGAAGGATTGATACACATCGATCGATGACAACTTTTCAAAAGAAATTTAGGTAGTTGTACTAGTAAATTCGCATACGGGCTAACATTATGCAAATATTCAATTAATTGGGCTGAGTTAATTCGTTGACTATTTAATTGGGGGCGACAGGGCATAACGGATTGGGATAAAAGGAAGACATCTATGAAGAAAAAACTGAAGATTTCATGTTTTCACGATGACAACTTTTCAAATGAAATTTATGTATTTGCGTGTTTATTAATCTGGAACTATAGTAAATTTGCACACGGGCTGTAATTATGCAATTGTTGAATAAGTTGGGCTGAGCTAATAAGTGGACTAATTAATTGGAAGCGCCAAGGCATGATAGTTTGGGATATAAGGAAGACATCTGTGAAGAAAAACTGAAGATTTCATGTTTTTACGATGAAAACTTTTCAAATGAAAATTAGGTACTTGCGTGTTTAAAGGAACATTACAGAATTGGTTTTGCTCACAAAACAGTGTAAGCACTTTATATAATCCACCATATACATAAACTGACAAACCTGTAGAAGTTTGAGATCGATCGGCCATCTGGGTCACGAGAAAATAGTGAAAAACCGATTACACATTTGCATGTGTTATACAATGCATGAATAAAACGCTCATGAGCGATAAACTCCAATCGGAAATTAGTTTTATTTATTTCTCATCAAATATGGCATTTCAAACAGAATTATTTCTAGGGATGTTTTCTACTATCATCATCTTTAGACCGTGTAAGTTTTATGTAAATCTGTGATCATAAAGAAAATTTTAATTACCAGTTCTGTAACGTTCCGTTAATATACAATTTGTGAAGTATTTTCGCACACGGGCTGTAATTATGCAAATATCCAATTAGTTAGGCTGATCTAACTAATTGGGGGCGCCTAGGCATGATGGTTTGGGATATAAGGAAGACATCTGTGAAGAAAAAATGAAGATTTCATGTTTTTACGATGAATACCTTTCAAATGACAATTAGGTAGTTGTCCTAGTAAATTCGCATACGGGCTAACATTATTCAAGGCTACCGCATTTTTAACGGTAATGCACTTTAAGGGAGGTGGGGATGAACAAACAGTTACATGTAAAGCAAGGTGAGCTAGCCGCCCAGTCTTTAGACTTGACCCAAGTCGAACTTTCGTCGAGCCCTTCGTCGTCTGATTAATCCACTGCATGCACTTTAACTCAGAATCGCAGCTTGGATGTCGGTGAGCCGGTGTCACAGGGAATTCTGTCCCCCCGCACAGCGGTCCGGGGGGACAGAATCCCCTAGGGAAATGTGTCCCCCGCCCAGGGTTTTCTGCGCCAGGGGAATTTGTCCCCCTCTCACATTTGTTCCCTTGTTTGCCTCTGTGCGACACTTGAAATCTTTTTAACTATATAAAACCAAGCATGAGAATGGGCGATGATGACAAAACCGGAAATCCATCGTACAAAAAATAAATCGGAAAATTCCAACGCTAAAAATACATAGTTATCCGGATTCTGGGCAATGTCCGTAATTTGGGCAAAGTGACCTAGGCGTCAGCGCCGCACTCAGTGAATTGTTGTCAGTAGACTTTTCTTTTCAAAGTCTCCACACACAAAAATGTTCATTTGCTTAAAATTATTGACTAAAATAAGTAACAATAAGATAATACTTATTATAAACCTATATAAACCTTACTATTATAAACCAGCAAAGCCAGGTGAATAAAGCAAGTTTATTGATTTAGTTCCGTGGACGCTCGTGCCTGGGGGACATATTCTCCGTTGGAGGACACAATCTCCGTTGAGCACGGCGGACAGAATAACCTAACGAGAGACAGTTTATCCTAGGAGATACTGTCTCGGGGGACGTTGTACCCTAAAAAAACAGGTAAAGTTGTTCGGGGGGACAGATTCACCGGGGGGACAGAAGGGTGCACCCCACTAAATATGGAGAAAACAGAGCGTCGAGCTCATGAATATTTTGTAGGCCCTCAAAATATCCTATATTAGACAGATTTGAGAGCCCAATAAAAGGGGTAGAGTGTAAAAATGTTGCCCAATTGTAACCTGGGGTTGTTGACTTCCAACTTGAGGTATTTTGGATGACATAGGCCCTGAAAAATGGTCCTATTTGCCGAGAGGTGTAGGGACATTTTTCAAGATTGATGCTCGGACGTTTGGAAAATTACACCGGTGTAGGGGTGTTTTTATTTGGAGGGAGAATAACTCGACGGGACCAGGGACTCCCCATATTAAATTGAGCAGAAAATAAAAGTTCAAGAGTCAATTAATAATTTTCCCTTTACTGTAAAAAGCTGTGAGACTTTTAAGTATTTTTCGTGTATTTTTGAATATTTAGCCTTTTGCACTGAATGCTATGGGAGTTGATTTAGTGGGGTGCACCCTATAAGCATGAATGGTGTCGGCCATATTTTATTTACTTGATGGGGTTTTAAACGTGTCATTGTTTACAATAATTTGCTAGCTGACAATCAATGTGATACAGAAGCTTTTTTCAATCAAGTGATAATTTTATTTCAATTATTACGGTGCAAAACAGTTCATTTACAGTAAAAAAGTTATGTTAAATCTTACAAAATGGTGGATCACACCCCAGTCGGCATGTGTTGTTTTTGGCAGTTTTGGGGAGTATATGTTTTGTGTATAAATCACCTTTGACTGCTCAAAACTGCTTCAAAAATCAACCTTTCATTCTCTGATTTTTAAATGTGGTTTGTAATTTTTACAAGCACTAATCTTTCCAAAAGAAAATTGCTTTCAAGGAAATTATGAGAGGGTACATTACTGACTGGGGTTGAACTTCAAGCCACATACTGAAAATTGTAAACACTGGTTGTACACATGAAACACTGCATATAAACAAACTGACAAAATGGCCCTGTCAGAGTAATATTTCTGTTTCTTATCCATTTCAGAAAGGGCCTTAGCAGCTGCAGATTTACATTTTTTTACTATCGAGTTTGCATGATGCACGGCACTGTGATCTCTACAAGGACCATTTCTCGCAAAGGTGAGTGCTCCTTTTGGATTTGTGACTGAAAATGCATGGTTCATGGATTCTGTTTAGACAATTTAAATTTTTCCTGAGCACTAGCAGGCAGGTATGGAAATTTGTATTTCTGCCACCATGGCAAATGTGAGATGTCTTTTTGCACAGATCATGGTTTCCCATGTAACATTCAGGAATTGCAATTGCTGCATTTGCAGCCATGGCTGTCTTTTGTGACTGATCACCAAGTTTTTGGTTAAGGATTGAACCAGCCTCGGCCTGTGAGCCATGTCATGCCTGTGGCTAACATCATCGGCAAATCTGTCTTGCAATTTAGACTTTTCTTTTTTGGTTTTGCCCGGAAACATATCTGTGCTGAATTTAGCACGACTGCACAAAGAGATCTATTAAGATGAGGGGGGTCTAGCAAATGTTCAGTCTCCATACCTGCCTGTGTGTGCATAAATGTACTAATGTCATGAATGCCATGTGCAAGACACCCATCGGCATCAGTAGATGTGACTCTATTTATTTTAAGTGGCTCCTTACAGTTCAACAGTTTCTTTGCACACTGCAATCCTCCTTCTCGTTCGTCACCCATGTTGTAGTTTCCAGGACGCGTATTTTTTTTTACACCGCAGCGAGGGGTTTTGTGCTGTAACACTGTCAATTCCGTTTTAAGATAGGAGACTACGTCTAACCCTAAACCCTAACCCTAACCCTTACCCTAACCCTAACGCTGACCCTAACCCTGACCCTAACCCTAACCCTAACCCAAACCCGAACCCTAACCCTAACCCTAACCCTAACCCTGACCCTGACCCTAACCCAAACCTAACCCTAACCCTAACCCTAACCCTAACCTAACCCTAACCTGACCTAACCCTGACCCTAACCCTAACCCTAACCTGACCCTAACCCTAACCCTAACCCTAACCCTGACCCTAACCCTGACCTAACCCTAACCAAACCCTAACCCTGACCCTAACCTAAACCTAACCCTTTATAGGCATAAATGTTTGTAGTCTCATCTCAAGACAGGAATTGGCAGTATTACAGTACAAAACACCTTGCTGCGGTGTAAAAAAATGCTTCCAGGACGAGTGGCGGTGCATGTTGCATTCCTAGGTTTGTGTCCTTTTTGTCTAAGGAGGTTGAAAATTGTTTGCAGAGTTTGGATTCATGGTTGAACATCACAATGGGTTTTTGTAGTCACATTTTCACAAACGACATCTCTCGTTTGTGTTGCCGAAACAAAAGGTGTTTTTTGCGACAGTTTCTCAGCGGATTGTTGTACTGTCGATCTATTTCAACGGCCACTCCACTCTCCCTTTCGTAGCCTTGTAATTCGTGAACGTCTTTCACGAGCCTTCTCTTTTCTGCCATGTCTTCTTCGTTTTCAATTGTCATAATAGCACCCACTCTGTTTGCACTTTTCTGCAGGGCGTCTTGTGAGGCACGGCTGTATCCATCGCAGATAGAAGTCTCCTTGCACCAGCAGCTCCAATCCCAGTATTATGTAGGCCAACTTGGAACGCCATGTTTGGGACGGCAGTTCGTCGTCCTCTCCTTGTCTGAGGTATTTCTGTGTACAGTTTTTTCTTGTCGATGTGGAACCCACACTTTCGGCATGACATCATCTCGGCCACGGCAAGACCTCGACGCTCCTCTGCACCAGCGTCAAGTTTGGGACGACCATTGCATTCAGGATTTGCTCGTTGGTGATCTAGTGCAGCATCCACTCCTAAATTTACTGCAGAATTGACTTTGACAAACCTGTAGCCTCCCCTTCTTCCTGGTGATCATCCTCACTCTTGAGATGGAGTTTGTTAGGCATTTTCTGAAGTGCAACTCCACTCTTGGGTTGGATTTCCTCAACAGGGGTCGTTTCAGCACATGTGGGTCGAAGTACCATGACAGGTCTGGTGGGTAACTCTGCATTGGGTTTTGATTGAAAAAACCCTGCTCATCTCTAGTGAAAGCCACGTCCAACCAGCCCCATATTGAACTGTGTAAGTGAGAAGCTAACAGAACTTTCTCCCAGGCAGAAGTGTAGCTTTCTGTTAGTTATTCAGTTTTCTTTCTCACACCCCCTCTCCTCCCCAGATGTCACCCCATTTGTGTCTTTACAAATTCTTTAGAAAGTCAGTGATCATGACTTGTCCAAGTTGTTAGTGTATGCAGTTTTTAATTACAATTTTATTACCCCCACCCACATCCAACTCTGGAGCTCCACTCTCTTTGATCCATTGAAATAGACCTACATAGACATATACACTGGTCCACCCCTTTTGTCAGTTATAAGTGAGGGGCAAAGAGGATTGTTCTGGTGAGGCCACTACAGGAACACATGTAGGCCTAAATTTCAGACCCTTTGTTTGTTCCAAAACTTAAATTGTCTGCTGATATAACCCTTACCTAACTCTAACTTGCAACCTAACCCTACCTATTTTTCTACTTGGAATATGAAACAATTATTGCACTGGGTATAAGAATGGTTTAAAGCCCTCAACTGTAAATTCTCCAGTTCGTTTGCCCATTGCCCGCCCCTCTGTTGCTATCACCAGGGATCCTCCCACTTAAAAGGTTAAATTTAAAGAAAAACAACACATTCTCAAAATGTTTCATCAGAACCGTAGGATATATTGTCAAGGAATTTACAGACAGAGGAAAAACTCTGTGGGTAGTTCAAATGGAAGAAAAATATTACATGAGAGGAAATATCTAAGGTGTGTTTGTATCACTATCAGGCATGCTCATTCATTTGAAAATGTACACAAAACACCATAGGAGTGGTTTGTTTGTTTAAGCCTGCCATTTCTCAACGGATTAAACAAATTCAAATTTTCCTGAAGAAATATGTTCTTGACAATATTCCTAATATCCTGAATGTGGTTTCCAGTCAAACTGTAAAAATAATTCCTCTATAGGGTGCACCCCACTAAATATGGAGAAAACAGAGCGTCGAGCTCATGAATATTTTGTAGGCCCTCAAAATATCCTATATTAGACAGATTTGAGAGCCCAATAAAAGGGGTAGAGTGTAAAAATGTTGCCCAATTGTAACCTGGGGGTTGTTGACTTCCAACTTGAGGTATTTTGGATGACATAGGCCCTGAAAAAATGGTCCTATTTGCCGAGAGGTGTAGGGACATTTTTCAAGATTGATGCTCGGACGTTTGGAAAATTACACCGGTGTAGGGGTGTTTTTATTTGGAGGGAGAATAACTCGACGGGACCAGGGACTCCCCATATTAAATTGAGCAGAAAATAAAAGTTCAAGAGTCAATTAATAATTTTCCCTTTACTGTAAAAAGCTGTGAGACTTTTAAGTATTTTTCGTGTATTTTTGAATATTTAGCCTTTTGCACTGAATGCTATGGGAGTTGATTTAGTGGGGTGCACCCAGAATCTCCGTACCGGAAAATAAAACTAGTGACAGCGCCCTCTATGTTTATTCATTACAAACGTGCACAGTGTATACACCCGAACGTTGGTACACGATCTTTGGTTGGTACTGATTGTGTGTACCGAACAAACACCATGGTCTTGGAACCAAGACTATGCTCACACCAGCAGCTAGCCTCGCTACCATGGGCAAAGCGCCATATCGATACCTCTCTCGTCACTAACCCCTGGTAGGGAAACACTCAAAATCAAGGCTGATTGGCTCACCAAAAGTTGCTGCTTTGCGCACACACTTAAAACATTCGAGCGCTTGTTGGCCCAAAAAGGTGTCAAATAAAGTGCTCTATGAAAAAACCAACGAGAAACCATGGAGTGTCATAATTGCCAAAAGACGCCTGAGATGGACAGGCCATCTCCTGAGACTACCTGATGAAACACCAGCCAAGCAAGCAGCGGCGGCGGAACACTTTTAAAAGTGGGGGGCCCTTTTTTGTCCTATGTACTTTATTTCCATTTGCACAACATAGGTATGTAGGCACACACCGGCTATGTTGGGCTATTTGGGGTACAAAATAGACCCACACATGACTCTGACGGTCTTCCAGCAGTAGAGTAGACCAATCCCTAAAAGAAACCGTCAAATTTAGCCGTTATCGAGCATTTTCAAATAACTGAGTTCACGTGATTTATCTGAACAAATTCTTTTACGCAGATAAATCACAAGATCTTTGGAGTTGATTTTACTTTCAGCGATCTAAAAAGTGTATTACTGAACCAAATTCAACTCGACTGGGTTAACAACAGGAGCGATTGACGCGCAGCTGTAAGCCAAAATGCAATTTGCCCGTAAAAATGGCGTTTTATTCGGGAACGATCGTTAGACAAAATTACTATACCTTATACATTGAACAACTACCACCATTCTGTGATTTGCCAATTGGCCATCAAGACGTGTTTTGTTAGATCGACTAAATGCAGATTGTGTCTACGTCATTAAGCCGCTAAGCTAATCGGATAACGTGGCAAGTGTGCATGCTCATAAGACGCATCCCGACCGTACCTAGCCTCTTTCTAGTATGGTGTCTTTATGAGCATGCGCACTTGCAGACAAGCATTTTTTCAAAACGGCCGCACAAAAAATCTTTTTTGATGAATTATCGGAAATAGGTTGGTTTAATTTGTGAATATTTGTGTATGTAAATATAATAGCGGGTTGCTTGGAGTATTGAGACCACATGACTTATGCAATAAAATCTTGACTATTGACCCGAAGACAGCACAGAAAGTGGTTTATGGGAGTTGTTGATTTTTAATGTAAATAAACTATGGTGGTGTTTCAGTGGGTGTGCTGTTCATCCTACCTTTTACAGAAATCAAAACAGGACAAAACAAGGTCACAATACTGCACCAAACTACACGTTTCACTTTCAGATATAAACAAAATGTACAGGGCAGCGACCCACACCACCCGGTACTCAGAGCTACATTCTATACCTTGCACTTCAAAGAAGGACATTACAGTGTTGACTTGTTTTTAATTAAGATGAATTTTAAACCATTTATGGGTGTGATAAGCTAGCACACAATAGTGATTCAGCGCAAATCAGGGAACCTCCAATGTGAGACTCAGCACAATGGAATTTGAAATAATAAACACTTTCGCGGTAATATGCGCCATCATGTTCAGGCGTGCTATTAAAACTAATAAACCATCGCACCAGTCCTCAGTAAACTTTGGGAAACCGAATTTGCAAAGTGAATAGTGATTAGGGCTTATAACGTGGTGGTCAAGTTCATGGACGGTACGCTTGTTTTCAAATTGAAACACAATTGTCATTATCATCGGCGTTTCATACGAATCAGCAAAATTTCCCTTGAAAAAATAACCGAGAACCACAAACTAGAAAAAGAAAAGGTAACACTATCGATTTAAATATAGGAATCAAACTTTAATAATAAAACAAGAATAATTTTTTGTTTGGGGGATAAAAAGAAACTTTAAGAACACCCAAATTAACAGTTACTCGATCGCGCAACATTGCACTCGAGAGGCACTAGCGTAGTCCGCTGGGCTAACACTGGACAATGAAATTGTAAAATACTTTATATAATGTCACATCATGTAGTCGTCGTGTACGCGTCAACAGGGGGAGGGAGGGCTCGTTTCGCATCATTTTACCACTGCTTAACTAAATGAACTAGAAATATTTTCGGGGCCTAATAAAGATGACATCGGGGTTATTATCAGATGTATATGGTGAGCCTTATTAAAATGGGAGACTACATTTAAAAAACCATCTGACACTACATTGCGGCTAAGGCTGAAATTGCGCCTGGTGCATGCTAACGGCTTCTAGTGGGAATAACGCTAGTCTCGTGTGTGCTACTCGCACGAGCGGTGACTCGCACTGCAGGACTGGTGAAATGTGCATCGTGGGCCATTACTATAATCTTTTGTCCGGGGATGGCAACTCGCCTACGTTTGGCGTTAATTGCTGATTTTTGTTATATGAATAAGATTATTTTGAGAAATGTAAAGGTGTGTAAAATATTACAAAAGGTGGTTGTCAGTGAACCATAATTTGGTTTCAATAGCTCGATTAAAAGTGGGGGGGGGGGGCAAAATGACTACATTTTCAAAAGTGGGGGCAACGGCCTCGGCCCCGCCCCCCGGTTCCGCCGCCGGTGCAAGCAAGCGCTTATGATAATTCCCTGATGAAAGCGCCCGCCCTCCCTCATGCGGTCAAAAATAGTTATGGTCAATTAGTTGCACGTGGATTCCAAGCTACATACAATGTAAAGTCCCGGGATTAAGTACCGACACTAACTAGCACAGTTGGATAAGTGCCGGGACTGTTTCACGCTCAGACGCCCCGGTCTGGGTTCGAGCCCGGCTGACCCTACATTATAGGTACAAGACTGCTTGATGTGGCTAAAGCGTGACTGGGGTTCTGTCTTGTTTTCCTCCCTGATGGGCAGCGCCAATTCAAAGGTTAGGATCGGAAACAGGGAGGACATGCTGTGGGTCGGAGGCCATTGCCATAAGGGAACTAGGGAAGCCGGATAGGGGCCAGTGTGTGCTATTAAACTGATTCCGGTGCCTGAAAGCCCGACAACCACAGCGTAACTTTTTATCTTTTTTTATCCAAATTCAATTTGTACTTTGTTTTTGTCTTTTTTGATGCAACAACACAATAAAAGATGCAAAGAATAATACAGCATTGTTTAATATTTGCGTTGCATCTAATTTTAGAGGACTCACGGAGGAGCAACCTCAAAGGGGCCGGCGGCGCACTATGGAGGTGTAAACAATGAAATTTCGGATTATGGTTGAAAAGAACCAATCGGGATAGTAGCCGGATACGAAAACTCAAAACCCTGTGGGACAAATGAGAACGTATGTTGGTCCCATGCTTTTCACTTGTTAGTTTTATTGTATAACAATCGAACGGTTCCAACAACGAAAGGTTACTTTTCCTTTCATTTCCCTTATCCCTTTTTCCGCATTTAAAAATCAGGACCACAGAGGTACAACTTTTTCCAGTTTTATGAAAGCTAAGCACAGACAATATTACTATAGAGGTTCCCATAAACCTCTATTATAGTGTTGCACCCAACCACACACGTCTGTGACACCCTACATATAAAACATTGTGATACGCTTGCATTTACCAATGATTTTTATCTATACTGACTTCTTTACATGCCCATCTGATGTCAAGCATTATTTGAGCCTTAATTTAGTTCTGTAATTAAATAGTTCTTTCTTAATTCGCCTTAATTAGTTAATCATAATAAACAAACAAACAGTTCACTTTTTCCTGTTTACAACAATAACAAATAATACTTATGATCAAAAGCAAATGATCAAAATATATCGCCCTTGCAATTAACCCCTGGATTTCTTAGGCCTACGTCAATTTGGTCAACAGAAACACACCCGTAACATTTCTGTATCCGAATGCCACTTTTTCATTAATATTTGATAAATAAAATAGCATCTATCTATACTATAAAACCGTAACATGCCCCATGTTACATTAGAAACGCACCACCGAAACAAGTGACGAACCCAGCCTAACAAGAACGCTCACGGCGCTTCGTAGAGATACAATTTAAAAAGGTAATTTAAAGACAATTTACAAAATTACAAATGTACAGAAAAGGAGTGGCCAAACAATTTTAGGCACATTAAAATGTAGTTGTTTTATCACATGAACCAAAAACAGGATTACCAAAAAATACCTTTAAAGTAATCAATAATTTCTAAATCAACAATAAAATTGTAAAAATCACTGCAGTCTGCAAAACACCCCATAAAACCTGGATCACCCAGTAGCAGAAGGAAAAATATTTAACGAAAAGAAGACAAAAAACCCAAACAGAAAAACAGAAAACGCGACACCACCCCTCTCCACGAACAAAGTAAAAGATTGTGTAAACTCACATCCTGAATAACTTAAAGCAAAAAAGGAAAACCTGTAAGGTTTTTTAATTCGTTATTTTGAAGACTGGCGAGTCTTCAAAACGTTTTCGTATTTATTTATTTATTATTATTATTATTTTTTTGGGGGATCATTATCAATTTTACTATTTATTGTCTGTTCATTAATTCCTTTTTGTGTTGACTATGTTCACATCAACTTTACTTCATAAAAAGAATCCCATAATGCGATTATATTATTTAAACAACCACACATAGGCTAATTCTGCTTCATTAAAGAGGAAGGGAAATTGCCAATACAATTTTGTGATGTTCTCATTTTCCAATAGATAGAGTCCTCATGTGAGTGGGGGAAAAAAGTCTCTAACTCACGTTAACATTGTGTAAATTGCCATTGCATTCGATACCTTTCCAGTGAAACAAATTTACAACATCTAAAATATCTGATGACATCATTCTAAGAAAAATGGGTCTCTACATTTTTTTTACGGGGATGATTGGTTCATTCCGGACTCTGTTAATAGAAAGGTACTTCAACAAAACGAGAATTGTGTGTTATAGTTTTTTGAGTACTATACCGATGTTAGTTAGATATTACTCTATATAAATAGTTGGCTCAATCCCATGTCTAATATGTGACTTCTTCTAATGGCAGACAGTGTCATATACATTCGAAGTGTTTCGCTTTTATCAATTTGCCTGACCTTTCTTTTGGCAAGAGCAACTTGTTCAGCTATCGCAGCAATACAGCCCACATGAGTCAGAATTTTCTTGGGTAATGAATGATTTATCTACGATGACGATAGAAGTTGCATCACTGCGTAAGAATGTTGGCAAAACGTTCCAGTATTTCGATATTTTCCCGGAATAAAAGAAAATTAACAAAAGATTGAGCGATTTGACGCAAGAATGTATCCGACAAGGGCGACCAGGGCGGATCCAACATTTTCCAAACGGGGGAATGTACCAAGCAGCAAATAGTGAATGCAATTTGTGGCGCCTGAGAGCGCGTAACGCGAAGCCCTAATGCATGGGTTCCGGGCCCGCTGAAATGCTCCGAAACATTTCGGATTGATGCTTTGTGGTCTCATGCAATATCTGACCACTTTAACCAATTTTGTTTTAGCAAGATCATTTAAACATCATTTTCGAGTTGGGAGTCATTAAATCAGCCATCCTGAGTTATAAATTCAAAATGCAGGCTACAATTTATTAGTATTTATTCGGGGACACAAAAGTGTTGGTGAGGAGAATCCTTCTGCCATGGTGAGCCAACGATATGAAAGTGCAATTATTTTCAATATAATTAACCCAAAACAGAGAAACAGACACACTTTTTAAGCAATTCAGATCAATATCAATCTTCTAAATTTACTGGAATTGTTTCTGTAACATTGATGGGTGGGCCCAGGGGTTAAGCCTCGATGGGGGTCCAGGGGGCGAATCCCCCGGAAGCTCTGAGCTTTTGGCTTTTTCAGGGGTGAAAAATAACGGCTCTGTGTGCCTATCAGAGAAATAGACACACTTTTTAAGCACTTCTGATCCATTTCACGCTTCTAAATTGACTGGAAAATTTTCCTGTAACATCGATGATGGGTTCCAGGGGTGAAGCCCTGATTGGGGTCCAGGGTGCGAAGCCCCCGGAAGCTGAGCTTTTGGCCTTTTGAGGGGTGAAAATCAAGCCTCTGTGTGCCTAAAACAGAGAAATAGACACACTTTGCACTTTTGATCCATATCAATCTCCTAATTTTACTCAAAGAAAATTGTAATACCACAAATCTCACGTTTTGATCAAGTTGATGCATTATCTGGTTTCATGCATATTCATTAAAAACATAGTGGGTAAGATCGTCTCTCAATTTCAAGCTCACTGTCGTATTATCTTGGACAGGCAGTACTAAAATAAAATAAAAAATAAAATAAAATAAACAGTTTGTTTTTTTGTTTTTTTGCTGACGGAAAGGGGGGGGCGTACGCCCCACGCCCCCCTGTATCCGCCCCTGGCGACATTGAATCGTAACAGCATATAGATTTTGTTATCTTATCGATGACTAAAAGCATGAAATGAGAGTTTCTAAGAAGAGGGCATAATATTATGTTACACCATTGATCGCTGATACATTTCCTCTGTACCGAACGGTATGTCGAGACTGTTACCACTCCCCTATTGAATTGCACTGGTTTCAGAGCACAGTAGGCCTAGTGCAGCACAGGTTTGACCAACATCTTCTCTTTAAGCCAATTGTTGCATGTAGAAATCTACAAAAAAATCACTAATCCATCCCCGGTTGAAATTTGGTGACAGTTTTATGAAGGATTGATACACATCGATCGATGACAACTTTTCAAAAGAAATTTAGGTAGTTGTACTAGTAAATTCGCATACGGGCTAACATTATGCAAATATTCAATTAATTGGGCTGAGTTAATTCGTTGACTATTTAATTGGGGGCGACAGGGCATAACGGATTGGGATAAAAGGAAGACATCTATGAAGAAAAAACTGAAGATTTCATGTTTTCACGATGACAACTTTTCAAATGAAATTTATGTATTTGCGTGTTTATTAATCTGGAACTATAGTAAATTTGCACACGGGCTGTAATTATGCAATTGTTGAATAAGTTGGGCTGAGCTAATAAGTGGACTAATTAATTGGAAGCGCCAAGGCATGATAGTTTGGGATATAAGGAAGACATCTGTGAAGAAAAACTGAAGATTTCATGTTTTTACCATGAAAACTTTTCAAATGAAAATTAGGTACTTGCGTGTTTAAAGGAACATTACAGAATTGGTTTTTGCTCACAAAACAGTGTAAGCACTTTATATAATCCACCATATACATAAACTGACAAACCTGTAGAAGTTTGAGATCGATCGGCCATCTGGGTCACGAGAAAATAGTGAAAAACCGATTACACATTTGCATGTGTTATACAATGCATGAATAAAACGCTCATGAGCGATAAACTCCAATCGGAAATTAGTTTTATTTATTTCTCATCAAATATGGCATTTCAAACAGAATTATTTCTAGGGATGTTTTCTACTATCATCATCTTTAGACCGTGTAAGTTTTATGTAAATCTGTGATCATAAAGAAAATTTTAATTACCAGTTCTGTAACGTTCCGTTAATATACAATTTGTGAAGTATTTTCGCACACGGGCTGTAATTATGCAAATATCCAATTAGTTAGGCTGATCTAACTAATTGGGGCGCCTAGGCATGATGGTTTGGGATATAAGGAAGACATCTGTGAAGAAAAAACTGAAGATTTCATGTTTTTACGATGAAAACCTTTCAAATGACAATTAGGTAGTTGTCCTAGTAAATTCGCATACGGGCTAACATTAGTCACGGCTACCGCATTTTTAACGGTAATGCACTTTAAGGGAGGTGGGGGATGAACAAACAGTTACATGTAAAGCAAGGTGAGCTAGCCGCCCAGTCTTTAGACTTGACCCAAGTCGAACTTTCGTCGAGCCCTTCGTCGTCTGATTAATCCACTGCATGCACTTTAACTCAGAATCGCAGCTTGGATGTCGGTGAGCCGGTGTCACAGGGAATTCTGTCCCCCCGCACAGCGGTCCGGGGGGACAGAATCCCCTAGGAAATGTGTCCCCGCCCAGGGTTTTCTGCGCCAGGAATTTGTCCCCTCTCACATTTGTTCCCTTGTTTGCCTCTGTGCGACACTTGAAATCTTTTTAACTATATAAAACCAAGCATGAGAATGGGCGATGATGACAAAACCGGAAATCCATCGTACAAAAATAAATCGGAAAATTCCAACGCTAAAAATACATAGTTATCCGGATTCTGGGCAATGTCCGTAATTTGGGCAAAGTGACCTAGGCGTCAGCGCCGCACTCAGTGAATTGTTGTCAGTAGACTTTTCTTTTCAAAGTCTCCACACACAAAAATGTTCATTTGCTTAAAATTATTGACTAAAATAAGTAACAATAAGATAATACTTATTATAAACCTATATAAACCTTACTATTATAAACCAGCAAAGCCAGGTGAATAAAGCAAGTTTATTGATTTAGTTCCGTGGACGCTCGTGCCTGGGGGACATATTCTCCGTTGGAGGACACAATCTCCGTTTAGCACGGCGGACAGAATAACCTAACGAGAGACAGTTTATCCTAGGAGATACTGTCTCGGGGGACGTTGTACCCTAAAAAAAACAGGTAAAGTTGTTCGGGGGGACAGATTCACCGGGGGGACAGAATCTCCGTACCGGAAAATAAAACTAGTGACAGCGCCCTCTATGTTTATTCATTACAAACGTGCACAGTGTATACACCCGAACGTTGGTACACGATCTTTGGTTGGTACTGATTGTGTGTACCGAACAAACACCATGGTCTTGGAACCAAGACTATGCTCACACCAGCAGCTAGCCTCGCTACCATGGGCAAAGCGCCATATCGATACCTCTCTCGTCACTAACCCCTGGTAGGGAAACACTCAAAATCAAGGCTGATTGGCTCACCAAAAGTTGCTGCTTTGCGCACACACTTAAAACATTCGAGCGCTTGTTGGCCCAAAAAGGTGTCAAATAAAGTGCTCTATGAAAAAACCAACGAGAAACCATGGAGTGTCATAATTGCCAAAAGACGCCTGAGATGGACAGGCCATCTCCTGAGACTACCTGATGAAACACCAGCCAAGCAAGCAGCGGCGGCGGAACACTTTTAAAAGTGGGGGCCCTTTTTTTCCTATGTACTTTATTTCCATTTGCACAACATAGGTATGTAGGCACACACCGGCTATGTTGGGCTATTTGGGGTACAAAATAGACCCACACATGATTCTGACGGTCTTCCAGCAGTAGAGTAGACCAATCCCTAAAAGAAACCGTCAAATTTAGCCGTTATCGAGCATTTTCAAATAACTGAGTTCACGTGATTTATCTGAACAAATTCTTTTACGCAGATAAATCACAAGATCTTTGGAGTTGATTTTACTTTCAGCGATCTAAAAAGTGTATTACTGAACCAAATTCAACTCGACTGGGTTAACAACAGGAGCGATTGACGCAGCTGTAAGCCAAAATGCAATTTGCCCGTAAAAATGGCGTTTTATTCGGGAACGATCGTTAGACAAAATTACTATACCTTATACATTGAACAACTACCACCATTCTGTGATTTGCCAATTGGCCATCAAGACGTGTTTTGTTAGATCGACTAAATGCAGATTGTGTCTACGTCATTAAGCCGCTAAGCTAATCGGATAACGTGGCAAGTGTGCATGCTCATAAGACGCATCCCGACCGTACCTAGGGGTGCACCCCACTAATTCAACTCCCATAGCATTCAGCGCAAAGGGCTAAATATTCAAAAATACACGAAAAATACTTAAAAGTCTCACAGCTTTTTACAGTAAAGGGAAAAGTATTAATTGACTCTTGAACTTTTATTCTCTGCTCAATTTAATATGGGGAGTCCCTGGTCCCGTCGAGTTATTCTCCCTCCAAATCAAAACACCCCTACACCGGTGTAATTTTCCAAACGTCCGAGCATCAATCTTGAAAAATGTCCCTACACCTCTCGGCAAATAGGACCAGTTTTTCAGGGCCTATGTCATCCAAAATACCTCAAGTTGGAAGTCAACAACCCCCAGGTTACAATTGGGCAACATTTTTACACTCTACCCCTTTTATTGGGCTCTCAAATCTGTATAATATAGGATATTTTGAGGGCCTACAAAATATTCATGAGCTCGACGCTCTGTTTTCTCCATATTTAGTGGGGTGCACCCTATAGAGGAATTATTTTTACAGTTTGACTGGAAACCACATTCAGGATATTAGGAATATTGTCAAGAACATATTTCTTCAGGAAAATTTGAATTTGTTTAATCCGTTGAGAAATGGCAGGCTTAAACAAACAAACCACTCCTATGGTGTTTTGTGTACATTTTCAAATGAATGAGCATGCCTGATGGTGATACAAACACACATTAGATATTTCCTCTCATGTAATATGTTTCTTCCATTTGAACTACCCACAGAGTTTTTGCTCTGTCTGTAAATTCCTTGACAATATATCCTACGGTTCTGATGAAACATTTTGAGAATGTGTTGTTTTTCTTTAAATTTAACCTTTTAAGTGGGAGGATCCCTGGTGATAGCAACGGAGGGGCGGGCAATGGGCAAATGAACTGGAGAATTTACAGTTGAGGGGCTTTAAACCATTCTTATACCCAGTGCAATAATTGTTTCATATTACCAAGTAGAAAAATAGGTAGGGTTAGGTTTCAAGTTAGAGTTAGGTAAGGGTTTATCCTCAATCAGCAGACAATTTAAGTTTTGGAACAAACAAAGGGTCTCAAATTTAGGCCTACATGTGTTCCTGTAGTGGCCTCACCAGAACAATGCCCCTCACTTATTACTGGCAAAAGGGGTGGACCAGTGTATATGTCTATGTAGGCCTATTTCTATAGATCAAAGAGAGTGGTCAAAGAGAGTGGAGCTCCAGAATTGGATGGGTGGGGGGGGGGTAATAAAATTGTAATTAAAAACTGCATACACTAACAACTTGGACAAGTCATGATCACTGACTTTCTAAAGAATTTGTAAAGACACAAATGGGGTGACATCTGGGGAGGAGAGGGGGGTGTGAGAAAGAAAACTGAATGACTAACAGAAAGCTACACTTCTGCCTGGGAGAAAGTTCTGTTAGCTTCTCACTTACACAGTTCAATATGGGGCTGGTTGGACGTGGAATCTACAAAAAGAAAAAAGGATGGCTCAAAAAAACAAGAACACTGGGCCCCCTGCCAAAGCTGAAAGTGAGACATGAACCCCAAGTGAGAAACTCACCAACTGTCTACATCAGGCCATCAAAGGATCATCTTGATTTGGCTTTCACTAGAGATGAGCAGGGTTTTTTTCAATCAAAACCCAATGCAGAGTTACCCACCAGACCTGTCATGGTACTTCGACCCACATATGCTGAAACGACCCCTGTTGAGGAAATCCAACACAAGAGTGGAGTTGCACTTCAGAAAATGCCTAACAAACTCCATCTCAAGAGTGAGGATGATCACCAGGAAGAAGAAGGAGGAGGCTACAGGTTTGTCAAAGTCAATTCTGCAGTAAATTTAGGAGTGGATGCTGCACTAGATCACCAACGAGCAAATCCTGAATGCAATGGTCGTCCCCAACTTGACGCTGATGCAGAGGAACGTCGAGGTCTTGCCGTGGCCGAGATGATGTCATGCCGAAAGTGTGGGTTTCACACCGACAAGAAAAAACTGTACACAGAAATACCTCAGACAAGGAGAGGACGACGAACTGCCGTCCCAAACATGGCGTTCCAAGTTGGCCTACACAATACTGGGATTGGAGCTGCTGGTGCAAGGAGACTTCTATCTGCGATGGATACAGCCGTTCCCTCACAAAACGCCCTGCAGAAAAGTGCAAACAGAGTAGGTGCTATTTTGACAATTGAAAACGAAGAAGACATGGCAGAAAAGAGAAGGCTCGTGAAAGACGTTCACGAATTACAAGGCTACGAAAGGGAGAGTGGAGTGGCCGTTGAAATAGATCGACAGTACAACAATCCGCTGAGAAACTGTCGCAATTAAACACCTTTTGTTTCGGCAACACAAACGAGAGATGTCGTTTGTGAAAATGTGACTACAAAAAAACATTGTGATGTTCAACCATGAATCCAAACTCTGCAAACAATGTTCAACCTCCTTAGACAAAAAGGACACAAACCTAGAAATGCAACATGCACCGCCACTCGTCCTGGAAACTACAACATGGGTGACGAACGAGAAGGAGGATTGCAGTGTGCAAAGAAACTGTTGAACTGTAAGGAGCCACTTAAAATAAATAGAGTCACAACTGATGCCGATGGGTGTCTTGCACATGGCATTAGTACATTTATGCACACACAGGCAGGTATGGAGACTGAACATTTGCTAGACCCCTCATCTTAATAGATCTCTTTGTGCAGCCATAAGTCGTGCTAAATTCAGCACAGATATGTTTCGGGCAAAACCAAAAGAAAAGTCTAAATTGCAAGACAGATTTGCCGATGATGTCAGCCATAGGGCTCAGGCCGAGGCTGGTTCAATCCTTAACCAAAAACTTGGTGATCAGTCACAAAAGACAGCCATGGCTGCAAATGCAGCAATTGCAATTCCTGAATGTTACATGGGAAACCATGATCTGTGCAAAAAGACATCTCACATTTGCCATGGTGGTGCCAGACATCAGAAATACAAATTTCCATACCTGCCTGCTAGTGCTCGGGAAAAATTTAAATTGTCTAAACATGATAAAGAGACAGTCATCAAACTTTTGGACAAACGACTTGGTAAAGAAGCCATGGAAAAACCCAGTACGGTACAAGCACTCAAAAGCAGAATCCATGAACCATGCATTTTCAGTCACAAATCCAAAAGGAGCACTCACCTTTGCGAGAAATGGTCATTGTAGAGATCACAGAGCCGTGCATTTGGTCAATAATGGTCATGCAAACTCGATAGTAAAAAAATGTAAATCTGCTGGGTGTCCAGTAACTGTTGGCTCCCCAGCTGCTAAGGCCCTTTCTGAAATGGATAAGAAACAGAAATATTACTCTGACAGGGCCAAAGGAAAGGCATACAAGAGACGAAGGGCACAGTGTCGATACAATCGATTCCATTTGTACTATGCTTCACAACAACTGTACAAGAAAGGGCAACTAGAACCAAATTTTCAAAACGACTGGCACAATATTCAAAACGAACACAGTTATACCAAACGTTGCCCACCATGAACAGATGAATGAATGAATTAATGATTGATAGTTAGTGATAGATAATTCGAACAAAAAATCTTACACTTCTCATCAGATTAAGCAGTCAGGGTACACACCGTTTCCTTTTCTCCGACATATTTTTCTTGAGTTGTTGATGTGGCGGGGCTCTAGAGATAAATGCTCAAAACAAACGCACAATGAATGATGGCACAAATGGCTTACATCAAATCCGTTGGGCAAGTTTGGAGTTCCCGTGTATGCCATGTAAGCCACTCTGTGCACATGAATCATTGTGCGTTTGTTCGATCCGGGGACCTGGATATTTACGAACCCATAATTCCTCCTGGAATAGCCCCGCCACATCATACAACCCTTGCCACCTTTCGCTTTAGATTTTTTGGCCAATAGCCCCATAACTTTACCTATCCAGGCTTCCATTTTGTCAGTTTGTTTATATGCAGTGTTTCATGTGTACAACCAGTGTTTACAATTTTCAGTATGTGGCTTGAAGTTCAACCCCAGTCAGTAATGTACCCTCTCATAATTTCCTTGAAAGCAATTTTTTTTGGAAAAATTAGTGCTTGTAAAAATTACAAACCACATTTAAAAATCAGAAAATGAAAGGTTGATTTTTTTGAAGCAGTTTTGAGCAGTCAAAGGTGATTTATACACAAAACATTTACTCCCCAAAACTGCCAAAAACAACACATGCCGACTGGGGTGAGATCCACCATTTTGTAAGATTTAACATAACTTTTTTACTGTAAATGAACTGTTTTGCACCGTAAAATTGAAATAAAATTATCACTTGATTGAAAAAGCTTCTGTATCACATTGATTGTCAGCTAACAAATTATTGTAAACAATGACACGTTTAAAACCCCATCAAGTAAATAAAATATGGCCGACACCATTCATGCTTATAGGGTGCACCCCACTAATTCAACTCCCATAGCATTCAGCGCAAAGGGCTAAATATTCAAAATACACGAAAAATACTTAAAAGTCTCACAGCTTTTTACAGTAAAGGGAAAAGTATTAATTGACTCTTGAACTTTTATTCTCTGCTCAATTTAATATGGGGAGTCCCTGGTCCCGTCGAGTTATTCTCCCTCCAAATCAAAACACCCCTACACCGGTGTAATTTTCCAAACGTCCGAGCATCAATCTTGAAAAATGTCCCTACACCTCTCGGCAAATAGGACCAGTTTTTCAGGGCCTATGTCATCCAAAATACCTCAAGTTGGAAGTCAACAACCCCCAGGTTACAATTGGGCAACATTTTTACACTCTACCCCTTTTATTGGGCTCTCAAATCTGTATAATATAGGATATTTTGAGGGCCTACAAAATATTCATGAGCTCGACGCTCTGTTTTCTCCATATTTAGTGGGGTGCACCCCTAGCCTCTTTCTAGTATGGTGTCTTTATGAGCATGCGCACTTGCAGACAAGCATTTTTTCAAAACGGCCGCACAAAAAATCTTTTTTGATGAATTATCGGAAATAGGTTGGTTTAATTTGTGAATATTTGTGTATGTAAATATAATAGCGGGTTGCTTGGAGTATTGAGACCACATGACTTATGCAATAAAATCTTGACTATTGACCCGAAGACAGCACAGAAAGTGGTTTATGGGAGTTGTTGATTTTTAATGTAAATAAACTATGGTGGTGTTTCAGTGGGTGTGCTGTTCATCCTACCTTTTACAGAAATCAAAACAGGACAAAACAAGGTCACAATACTGCACCAAACTACACGTTTCACTTTCAGATATAAACAAAATGTACAGGGCAGCGACCCACACCACCCGGTACTCAGAGCTACATTCTATACCTTGCACTTCAAAGAAGGACATTACAGTGTTGACTTGTTTTTAATTAAGATGAATTTTAAACCATTTATGGGTGTGATAAGCTAGCACACAATAGTGATTCAGCGCAAATCAGGGAACCTCCAATGTGAGACTCAGCACAATGGAATTTGAAATAATAAACACTTTCGCGGTAATATGCGCCATCATGTTCAGGCGTGCTATTAAAACTAATAAACCATCGCACCAGTCCTCAGTAAACTTTGGGAAACCGAATTTGCAAAGTGAATAGTGATTAGGGCTTATAACGTGGTGGTCAAGTTCATGGACGGTACGCTTGTTTTCAAATTGAAACACAATTGTCATTATCATCGGCGTTTCATACGAATCAGCAAAATTTCCTTGAAAAAATAACCGAGAACCACAAACTAGAAAAAGAAAAGGTAACACTATCGATTTAAATATAGGAATCAAACTTTAATAATAAAACAAGAATAATTTTTGTTTGGGGGGATAAAAAAAGAAACTTTAAGAACACCCAAATTAACAGTTACTCGATCGCGCAACATTGCACTCGAGAGGCACTAGCGTAGTCCGCTGGGCTAACACTGGACAATGAAATTGTAAAATACTTTATATAATGTCACATCATGTAGTCGTCGTGTACGCGTCAACAGGGGAGGGAGGGCTCGTTTCGCATCATTTTACCACTGCTTAACTAAATGAACTAGAAATATTTTCGGGGCCTAATAAAGATGACATCGGGGTTATTATCAGATGTATATGGTGAGCCTTATTAAAATGGGAGACTACATTTAAAAAACCATCTGACACTACATTGCGGCTAAGGCTGAAATTGCGCCTGGTGCATGCTAACGGCTTCTAGTGGGAATAACGCTAGTCTCGTGTGTGCTACTCGCACCAGCGGTGACTCGCACTGCAGGACTGGTGAAATGTGCATCGTGGGCCATTACTATAATCTTTTGTCCGGGGATGGCAACTCGCCTACGTTTGGCGTTAATTGCTGATTTTTGTTATATGAATAAGATTATTTTGAGAAATGTAAAGGTGTGTAAAATATTACAAAAGGTGGTTGTCAGTGAACCATAATTTGGTTTCAATAGCTCGATTAAAAGTGGGGGGGGAGGCAAAATGACTACATTTTCAAAAGTGGGGGCAACGGCCTCGCCCCCCCGGTTCCGCCGCCGGTGCAAGCAAGCGCTTATGATAATTCCCTAATGAAAGCGCCCGCCCTCCCTCATGCGGTCAAAAATAGTTATGGTCAATTAGTTGCACGTGGATTCCAAGCTACATACAATGTAAAGTCCCGGGATTAAGTACCGACACTAACTAGCACAGTTGGATAAGTGCCGGGACTGTTTCACGCTCAGACGCCCCGGTCTGGGTTCGAGCCCGGCTGACCCTACATTATAGGTACAAGACTGCTTGATGTGGCTAAAGCGTGACTGGGGTTCTGTCTTGTTTTCCTCCCCTGATGGGCAACGCCAATTCAAAGGTTAGGATCGGAAACAGGGGAGGACATGCTGTGGGTCGGAGGCCATTGCCATAAGGGAACTAGGGAAGCCGGATAGGGGCCAGTGTGTGCTATTAAACTGATTCCGGTGCCTGAAAGCCCGACAACCACAGCGTAACTTTTTATCTTTTTTTATCCAAATTCAATTTGTACTTTGTTTTTGTCTTTTTTGATGCAACAACACAATAAAAGATGCAAAGAATAATACAGCATTGTTTAATATTTGCGTTGCATCTAATTTTAGAGGACTCACGGAGGAGCAACCTCAAAGGGGCGGCGCACTATGGAGGTGTAAACAATGAAATTTCGGATTATGGTTGAAAAGAACCAATCGGGATAGTAGCCGGATACGAAAACTCAAAACCCTGTGGGACAAATGAGAACGTATGTTGGTCCCATGCTTTTCACTTGTTAGTTTTATTGTATAACAATCGAACGGTTCCAACAACGAAAGGTTACTTTTCCTTTCATTTCCCTTATCCCTTTTTTCCGCATTTAAAAATCAGGACCACAGAGGTACAACTTTTTTTCCAGTTTTATGAAAGCTAAGCACAGACAATATTACTATAGAGGTTCCCATAAACCTCTATTATAGTGTTGCACCCAACCACACACGTCTGTGACACCCCTACATATAAAACATTGTGATACGCTTGCATTTACCAATGATTTTTTATCTATACTGACTTCTTTACATGCCCATCTGATGTCAAGCATTATTTGAGCCTTAATTTAGTTCTGTAATTAAATAGTTCTTTCTTAATTCGCCTTAATTAGTTAATCATAATAAACAAACAAACAGTTCACTTTTTGCTGTTTACAACAATAACAAATAATACTTATGATCAAAAGCAAATGATCAAAATATATCGCCCTTGCAATTAACCCCTGGATTTCTTAGGCCTACGTCAATTTGGTCAACAGAAACACACCCGTAACATTTCTGTATCCGAATGCCACTTTTTCATTAATATTTGATAAATAAAATAGCATCTATCTATACTATAAAACCGTAACATGCCCCCATGTTACATTAGAAACGCACCACCGAAACAAGTGACGAACCCAGCCTAACAAGAACGCTCACGGCGCTTCGTAGAGATACAATTTAAAAAGGTAATTTAAAGACAATTTACAAAATTACAAATGTACAGAAAAGGAGTGGCCAAACAATTTTAGGCACATTAAAATGTAGTTGTTTTATCACATGAACCAAAAACAGGATTACCAAAAAAATACCTTTAAAGTAATCAATAATTTCTAAATCAACAATAAAATTGTAAAAATCACTGCAGACTGCAAAACACCCCCATAAAACCTGGATCACCCAGTAGCAGAAGGAAAAATATTTAACGAAAAGAAGACAAAAAGGCAATATAAAAACCCAAACAGAAAAACAGAAAACGCGACACCACCCCTCTCCACGAACAAAGTAAAAGATTGTGTAAACTCACATCCTGAATAACTTAAAGCAAAAAAGGAAAACCTGTAAGGTTTTTTAATTCGTTATTTTGAAAACAGGCGAGTCTTCAAAAACGTTTTCGTATTTATTTATTTATTTTTATTTTTATTTTTTGGGGGGATCATTATCAATTTTACTATTTATTGTCTGTTCATTAATTCCTTTTTTTGTGTTGACTATGTTCACATCAACTTTACTTCATAAAAAGAATCCCATAATGCGATTATATTATTTAAACAACCACACATAATTCTGCTTCATTAAAGAGGAAGGGAAATTGCCAATACAATTTTGTGATGTTCTCATTTTCCCCCGGAAGCTGAGCTTTTGGCCTTTTGAGGGGTGAAAATCAAGCCTCTGTGTGCCTAAAACAGAGAAATAGACACACTTTGCACTTTTGATCCATATCAATCTCCTAATTTTACTCAAAGAAAATTGTAATACCACAAATCTCACGTTTTGATCAAGTTGATGCATTATCTGGTTTCATGCATATTCATTAGAACATAGTGGGTAAGATCGTTTCTCAATTTCAAGCTCACTGTCGTATTATCTTGGACAGGCAGTACTAAAATAAAATAAAAAATAAAATAAAATAAACAGTTTGTTTTTTTTTTTTTTTGCTGACGGAATGGGGGGGGCGTACGCCCCACGCCCCCCTGTATCCGCCCCTGGCGACATTGAATCGTAACAGCATATAGATTTTGTTATCTTATCGATGACTTAAAAAAAGCATGAAATGAGAGTTTCTAAGAAGAGGGCATAATATTATGTTACACCATTGATCGCTGATACATTTCCTCTGTACCGAACGGTATGTCGAGACTGTTACCACTCCCCTATTGAATTGCACTGGTTTCAGAGCACAGTAGGCCTAGTGCAGCACAGGTTTGACCAACATCTTCTCTTTAAGCCAATTGTTGCATGTAGAAATCTACAAAAAAATCACTAATCCATCCCCGGTTGAAATTTGGTGACAGTTTTATGAAGGATTGATACACATCGATCGATGACAACTTTTCAAAAGAAATTTAGGTAGTTGTACTAGTAAATTCGCATACGGGCTAACATTATGCAAATATTTAATTAATTGGGCTGAGTTAATTCGTTGACTATTTAATTGGGGGCGACAGGGCATAACGGATTGGGATAAAAGGAAGACATCTATGAAGAAAAAACTGAAGATTTCATGTTTTCACGATGACAACGTTTCAAATGAAATTTATGTATTTGCGTGTTTATTAATCTGGAACTATAGTAAATTTGCACACGGGCTGTAATTATGCAATTGTTGAATAAGTTGGGCTGAGCTAATAAGTGGACTAATTAATTGGAAGCGCCAAGGCATGATGATAGTTTGGGATATAAGGAAGACATCTGTGAAGAAAAAACTGAAGATTTCATGTTTTTACGATGAAAACTTTTCAAATGAAAATTAGGTACTTGCGTGTTTAAAGGAACATTACAGAATTGGTTTTTGCTCACAAAACAGTGTAAGCACTTTATATAATCCACCATATACAGAAACTGACAAACCTGTAGAAGTTTGAGATCGATCGGCCATCTGGGTCACGAGAAAATAGTGAAAAACCGATTACACATTTGCATGTGTTATACAATGCATGAATAAAACGCTCATGAGCGATAAACTCCAATCGGAAATTAGTTTTATTTATTTCTCATCAAATATGGCATTTCAAACAGAATTATTTCTAGGGATGTTTTCTACTATCATCATCTTTAGACCGTGTAAGTTTTATGTAAATCTGTGATCATAAAGAAAATTTTAATTACCAGTTCTTTAACGTTCCGTTAATATACAATTTGTGAAGTATTTTCGCACACGGGCTGTAATTATGCAAATATCCAATTAGTTAGGCTGATCTAACTAATTGGGGCGCCTAGGCATGATGGTTTGGGATATAAGGAAGACATCTGTGAAGAAAAAACTGAAGATTTCATGTTTTTACGATGAAAACCTTTCAAATGACAATTAGGTAGTTGTCCTAGTAAATTCGCATACGGGCTAACATTATTCAAGGCTACCGCATTTTTAACGGTAATGCACTTTAAGGGAGGTGGGGGATGAACAAACAGTTACATGTAAAGCAAGGTGAGCTAGCCGCCCAGTCTTTAGACTTGACCCAAGTCGAACTTTCGTCGAGCCCTTCGTCGTCTGATTAATCCACTGCATGCACTTTAACTCAGAATCGCAGCTTGGATGTCGGTGAGCCGGTGTCACAGGGAATTCTGTCCCCCAGAATCCCCTAGGGAAATGTGTCCCCCGCCCAGGGTTTTCTGCGCCAGGGGAATTTGTCCCCCTCTCACATTTGTTCCCTTGTTTGCCTCTGTGCGACACTTGAAATCTTTTTAACTATATAAAACCAAGCATGAGAATGGGCGATGATGACAAAACCGGAAATCCATCGTACGAAAAATAAATCGGAAAATTCCAACGCTAAAAATACATAGTTATCCGGATTCTGGGCAATGTCCGTAATTTGGGCAAAGTGACCTAGGCGTCAGCGCCGCACTCAGTGAATTGTTGTCAGTAGACTTTTCTTTTCAAAGTCTCCACACACAAAAATGTTCATTTGCTTAAAATTATTGACTAAAATAAGTAACAATAAGATAATACTTCTATTATAAACCAGCAAAGCCAGGTGAATAAAGCAAGTTTATTGATTTAGTTCCGTGGACGCTCGTGCCTGGGGGACATATTCTCCGTTGGAGGACACAATCTCCGTTGAGCACGGCGGACAGAATAACCTAACGAGAGACAGTTTATCCTAGGAGATACTGTCTCGGGGGACGTTGTACCCTAAAAAAACAGGTAAAGTTGTTCGGGGGGACAGATTCACCGGGGGGACAGAATCTCCGTCCACACCGGAAAATAAAACTAGTGACAGCGCCCTCTATGTTTATTCATTACAAACGTGCACAGTGTATACACCCGAACGTTGGTACACGATCTTTGGTTGGTACTGATTGTGTGTACCGAACAAACACCATGGTCTTGGAACCAAGACTATGCTCACACCAGCAGCTAGCCTCGCTACCATGGGCAAAGCGCCATATCGATACCTCTCTCGTCACTAACCCCTGGTAGGGAAACACTCAAAATCAAGGCTGATTGGCTCACCAAAAGTTGCTGCTTTGCGCACACACTTAAAACATTCGAGCGCTTGTTGGCCCAAAAAGGTGTCAAATAAAGTGCTCTATGAAAAAACCAACGAGAAACCATGGAGTGTCATAATTGCCAAAAGACGCCTGAGATGGACAGGCCATCTCCTGATGAGACTACCTGATGAAACACCAGCCAAGCAAGCAGCGGCGGCGGAACACTTTTAAAAGTGGGGGGCCCTTTTTGTCCTATGTACTTTATTTCCATTTGCACAACATAGGTATGTAGGCACACACCGGCTATGTTGGGCTATTTGGGGTACAAAATAGACCCACACATGACTCTGACGGTCTTCCAGCAGTAGAGTAGACCAATTTCTAAAAGAAACCGTCAAATTTAGCCGTTATCGAGCATTTTCAAATAACTGAGTTCACGTGATTTATCTGAACCAATTCTTTTACGCAGATAAATCACAAGATCTTTGGAGTTGATTTTACTTTCAGCGATCTAAAAAGTGTATTACTGAACCAAATTCAACTCGACTGGGTTAACAACAGGAGCGATTGACGCAGCTGTAAGCCAAAATGCAATTTGCCCGTAAAAATGGCGTTTTATTCGGGAACGATCGTTAGACAAAATTACTATACCTTATACATTGAACAACTACCACCATTCTGTGATTTGCCAATTGGCCATCAAGACGTGTTTGTTAGATCGACTAAATGCAGATTGTGTCTACGTCATTAAGCCGCTAAGCTAATCGGATAACGTGGCAAGTGTGCATGCTCATAAGACGCATCCCGACCGTACCTCTAGCCTCTTTCTAGAATGGTGTCTTTATGAGCATGCGCACTTGCAGACAAGCATTTTTCAAAACGGCCGCACAAAAAATCTTTTTTGATGAATTATCGGAAATAGGTTGGTTTAATTTGTGAATATTTGTGTATGTAAATATAATAGCGGGTTGCTTGGAGTATTGAGACCACATGACTTATACAATAAAATCTTGACTATTGACCCGAAGACAGCACAGAAAGTGGTTTATGGGAGTTGTTGATTTTTAATGTAAATAAACTATGGTGGTGTTTCAGTGGGTGTGTTGTTCATCCTACCTTTTACAGAAATCAAAACAGGACAAAACAAGGTCACAATACTGCACCAAACTACACGTTTCACTTTCAGATATAAACAAAATGTACAGGGCAGCGACCCACACCACCCGGTACTCAGAGCTACATTCTATACCTTGCACTTCAAAGAAGGATATTACAGTGTTGACTTGTTTTTAATTAAGATGAATTTTAAACCATTTATGGGTGTGATAAGCTAGCACACATTAGTGATTCAGTGCAAATCAAGGAACCTCCAATGTGAGACTCAGCACAATGGAATTTGAAATAATAAACACTTTCGCGGTAATATGCGCCATCATGTTCAGGCGTGCTATTCAAACTAATGGACCATCGCACCAGTCCTCAGTAAACTTTGGGAAACCGAATTTGCAAAGTGAATAGTGATTAGGGCTTATAACGTGGTGGTCAAGTTCATGGACGGTACGCTTGTTTTCAAATTGAAACACAATTGTCATTATCATCGGCGTTTCATACGAATCAGCAAAATTTCCCCTTGAAAAAATAACCGAGAACCACAAACTAGAAAAAGAAAAGGTAACACTATCGATTTAAATATAGGAATCAAACTTTAATAATAAAACAAGAATAATTTTTTGTTTGGGGGGATAAAAAAGGAAATTTTAAGAACATCCAAATTAACAGTTACTCGATCGCGCAACATTGCACTCGAGAGGCACTAGCGTAGTCCGCTGGGCTACGTGGCAATGGACAATGACATTGTAAAATACTTTATATAATGTCACATTATGTAGTCGTCGTGTACGCGTCAACAGGGGGAGGGAGGGCTCGTTTCGCATCATTTTACCACTGCTTAATTAAATGAACTAGAAATATTTTCGGGGCCTAATAAAGATGACATCGGGGTTATTATCAGATGTATATGGTGAGCCTTATTAAAATGGGAGACTACATTTAAAAAACCATCTGACACTACATTGCGGCTAAGGCTGAAATTGCGCCTGGTGCATGCTAACGGCTTCTAGTGGGAATAACGCACGGAGACACGTTGTGGCGCAGCCGGGATTCCGGAACCAGCCCGCTATAAAGTCAGCCTATTTTTACACCCGATCGCTAGTCTCGTGTGTGCTACTCGCACCAGCGGTGACTCGCACTGCAGGACTGGTGAAATGTGCATCGTGGGCCATTACTATAATCTTTTGTCCGGGGATGGCAACTCGCCTACGTTTGGCGTTAATTGCTGATTTTTGTTATATGAATAAGATTATTTTCAGAAATGTAAAGGTGTGTATAATATTACAAAAGGTGGTTGTCAGTGAACCATAATTTGGTTTCAATAGCTCGATTAAAAGTGGGGGGGGGGGGGCAAAATGACTACATTTTAAAAAGTGGGGGCAACGGCCCCCTCGGCCCCGGTTCCGCCGCCGGTGCAAGCAAGCGCTTATGATAATTTCCTGATGAAAGCGCCCGCCCTCCCTCATGCGGTCAAAAATAGTTATGGTCAATTAGTTGCACGTGGATTCCAAGCTACATACAATGTAAAGTCCGGGATTAAGTACCGACACTAACTAGCACAGTTGGATAAGTGCCGGGACTGTTTCACGCTCAGACGCCCCGGTCTGGGTTCGAGCCCGGCTGACCCTACATTATAGGTACAAGACTGCTTGATGTGGCTAAAGCGTGACTGGGGTTCTGTCTTGTTTTCCTCCCTGATGGGCAGCGCCAATTCAAAGGTTAGGATCGGAAACAGGGGAGGACATGCTGTGGGTCGGAGGCCATTGCCATAAGGGAACTAGGGAAGCCGGATAGGGGCCAGTGTGTGCTATTAAACTGATTCCGGTGCCTGAAAGCCCGACAACCACAGCGTAACTTTTTATCTTTTTTTATCCAAATTCAATTTGTACTTTGTTTTTGTCTTTTTTGATGCAACAACACAATAAAAGATGCAAAGAATAATACAGCATTGTTTAATATTTGCGTTGCATCTAATTTTAGAGGACTCACGGAGGAGCAACCTCAAAGGGGCCGGCGGCGCACTATGGAGGTGTAAACAATGAAATTTCGGATTATGGTTGAAAAGAACCAATCGGGATAGTAGCCGGATACGAAAACTCAAAACCCTGTGGGACAAATGAGAACGTATGTTGGTCCCATGCTTTTCACTTGTTAGTTTTATTGTATAACAATCGAACGGTTCCAACAACGAAAGGTTACTTTTCCTTTCATTTCCCTTATCCCTTTTTTCCGCATTTAAAAATCAGGACCACAGAGGTACAACTTTTTTCCAGTTTTATGAAAGCTAAGCACAGACAATATTACTATAGAGGTTCCCATAAACCTCTATTATAGTGTTGCACCCAACCACACACGTCTGTGACACCCCTACATATAAAACATTGTGATACGCTTGCATTTACCAATGATTTTTTATCTATACTGACTTCTTTACATGCCCATCTGATGTCAAGCATTATTTGAGCCTTAATTTAGTTCTGTAATTAAATAGTTCTTTCTTAATTCGCCTTAATTAGTTAATCATAATAAACAAACAAACAGTTCACTTTTTCCTGTTTACAACAATAACAAATAATACTTATGATCAAAAGCAAATGATCAAAATATATCGCCCTTGCAATTAACCCCTGGATTTCTTAGGCCTACGTCAACTTGGTCAACAGAAACACACCCGTAACATTTCTGTATCCGAATGCCACTTTTTCATTAATATTTGATAAATAAAATAGCATCTATCTATACTATAAAACCGTAACATGCCCCATGTTACATTAGAAACGCACCACCGAAACAAGTGACGAACCCAGCCTAACAAGAACGCTCACGGCGCTTCGTAGAGATACAATTTAAAAAGGTAATTTAAAGACAATTTACAAAATTACAAATGTACAGAAAAGGAGTGGCCAAACAATTTTAGGCAAATTAAAATGTAGTTGTTTTATCACATGAACCAAAAACAGGATCACCAAAAAATACCTTTAAAGTAATCAATAATTTCTAAATCAACAATAACATTGTAAAAATCACTGCAGACTGCAAAACACCCCCATAAAACCTGGATCACCCAGTAGCAGAAGGAAAAATATTTAACGAAAAGAAGACAAAAAGGCAATATAAAAACCCAAACAGAAAAACAGAAAACGCGACACCACCCCTCTCCACGAACAAAGTAAAAGATTGTGTAAACTCACATCCTGAATAACTTAAAGCAAAAAAGGAAAACCTGTAAGGTTTTTTAATTCGTTATTTTGAAAACAGGCGAGTCTTCAAAAACGTTTTCGTATTTATTTATTTATTATTATTTTTTTGGGGGATCATTATCAATTTTACTATTTATTGTCTGTTCATTAATTCCTTTTTTGTGTTGACTATGTTCACATCAACTTTACTTCATAAAAGAATCCCATAATGCGATTATATTATTTAAACAACCACACATAATTCTGCTTCATTAAAGAGGAAGGAAATTGCCAATACAATTTTGTGATGTTCTCATTTTCCCGGAAGCTGAGCTTTTGGCCTTTTGAGGGGTGAAAATCAAGCCTCTGTGTGCCTAAAACAGAGAAATAGACACACTTTGCACTTTTGATCCATATCAATCTCCTAATTTTACTCAAAGAAAATTGTAATACCACAAATCTCACGTTTTGATCAAGTTGATGCATTATCTGGTTTCATGCATATTCATTAGAACATAGTGGGTAAGATCGTTTCTCAATTTCAAGCTCACTGTCGTATTATCTTGGACAGGCAGTACTAAAATAAAATAAAAAATAAAATAAAATAAACAGTTTGTTTTTTTTTGCTGACGGAAAGGGGGGGGGGCGAACGCCCCCACGCCCCCTGTATCCGCCCCTGGCGACATTGAATCGTAACAGCATATAGATTTTGTTATCTTATCGATGACTTAAAAAAAGCATGAAATGAGAGTTTCTAAGAAGAGGGCATAATATTATGTTACACCATTGATCGCTGATACATTTCCTCTGTACCGAACGGTATGTCGAGACTGTTACCACTCCCCTATTGAATTGCACTGGTTTCAGAGCACAGTAGGCCTAGTGCAGCACAGGTTTGACCAACATCTTCTCTTTAAGCCAATTGTTGCATGTAGAAATCTACAAAAAAATCACTAATCCATCCCCGGTTGAAATTTGGTGACAGTTTTATGAAGGATTGATACACATCGATCGATGACAACTTTTCAAAAGAAATTTAGGTTGTTGTACTAGTAAATTCGCATACGGGCTAACATTATGCAAATATTCAATTAATTGGGCTGAGTTAATTCGTTGACAATATAATTGGGGGCGACAGGGCATAATAGGTTGGGATAAAAGGAAGACATCTATGAAGAAAAAACTGAAGATTTCATGTTTTTACGATGACAACTTTTCAAATGAAATTTATGTATTTGCGTGTTTATTAATCTGGAACTATATAGTAAATTTGCACACGGGCTGTAATTATGCAATTGTTGAATAAGTTGGGCTGAGCTAATAAGTGGACTAATTAATTGGAAGCGCCAAGGCATGATAGTTTGGGATAAGGAAGACATCTGTGAAGAAAAAACTGAAGATTTCACGTTTTACGATGACAACTTTTCAAATGAAAATTAGGTACTTGCGTGTTTAATATACAATTTGTGAAGTATTTTCGCACACGGGCTGTAATTATGCAAATATCCAATTAGTTAGGCTGATCTAATTAGTGGAATAATTATTTGGGGACGCCTAGGCATGATGGTTTGGGATAATATAAGGAAGACATCTGTGAAGAAAAAACTGAAGATTTCATGTTTTTACGATGAAAACTTTTCAAATGAAAATTAGGTAGTTGTCCTAGTAAATTCGCACACGGGCTGTAATTATGCAAATATTCAATTAGTTAGGCTGATCTAATTAGTGGACTAATTATTTGGGGGCGCCTAGGCATGATGGTTTGGGATATAAGGAAGACGTGTATGTAGACAAAAATTGAAGATTTCATGTTTTTACGATAAAAACTTTTCAATGAAAATTAGGTAGGCCTACTTGCGTGTTTAATATACAATTTGTGAAGTATTTTCGCGCACGGACTGTAATTATGCAAATATCCATTTAGTTAGGCTGATCTAATCAGTGGAATAATTAATAAGGGGCGCCTAGGCATGATGGTTTGGGATATAAGGAAGACATCTGTGAAGAAAAAAAATGAAGATTTCATGTTTTTACGATGAAAACTTTTCAAATGAAAATTAGGTAGTTGTCCTAGTAAATTCGCATACGGGCTAACATTATGCAAATATTCAATTAGTTAGGCTGATCTAATTAGGGGACTAATTAATTAGGGGCGCCTAGGCATGATGGTTTGGGATATAAGGAAGACATCTATGAAGAAAAACTGGAGATTTCATGTTTTTACTATAAAAACTTTTCAATGAAAATTAGGTATTTGCGTGTTTAATCTGGAACTTTTTTAAAAATTCGCACACGGGCTGATATTATGCAAATATTCAATTAGTTAGGCTGATCTAATTAGTGGACTAATTAATTGGGGGCACCTAGGCATGATGGATTAGGATATTAGGAAGACATCTGTGAAGAAAAAACTGAAGATTTTATGTTTTTACGATAAAAACCTTTCAAATGAAAATTAGGTACACTCTAAAAATATATTAGTCAATTTGACTAAAAAAAGTTTGTCCAGAGCATAGTCTTGTATGACTTGCCTAAATTAGTCACTGTGTGTTGATGACAAATGTAATTAGTCAAGATTCTGACTACCTATAATAGTCATATGACCAAGGTACGAACATGTCTGGTATGACTAATGTCTTAGTCAAGTGACTTTTGCAATTAGTCATTGAATGTCTGACTAATTACACTTTAGTCATGTTACGAATTTGGATGACTAATGGCATTTGTCATTCTCAACAATCAGACATTGTGACATTAGTCAAACAACCGTGGCAGATCCAAGAGACATGTGTACAGCACAGCTGCATCTTTGTGTGATGGATGCTGTTAACACAACGACATTTTTAGTTAATTTCTTTTTCACAACATGGAACCAGACTATTTTCTTTCAAGCCTCGTTTCCGTTACACAGTGCCAATGTCCTTGGATGCCATTCCATAATCATAATCACACCTGCTATAGAAAGAAACACAAAATATTATTATTTCTGACAATATTGTTTATGCCTTTTAAACATAAATCTCACATGTTACAATAGATAAAAACATTGAAAGTATGATAATAAATATCGTGACATTATTTATGTCATTTAACTGTAAAACCAATTATTTTAAGCAAGTTAAATGAATATCACCTTTATCAGGCTGTTCCATTAGATATTAATGGCAAAATAATATAGTTTAGTTACAAGTTACAAGTTTAAATTCATAAAAAGCTGGCTAAAGTATGTGACACTTTGTATTATGGCTCGATTCACAAAGCACTAAAGTTCAATTTAGGATGAGTTGTTATTAATTATTGCCATTGAAAAGTTCGGTCAAGTATGACAGCCAAGTATTTTCAACTTTCAAACCCTCAATGAGAGTGTACCTTTTAAACACTGATCTAACAAACAATTTTAGGTAACAGTAAACAATATTGCATGGTTGAGAGACACTGTCACATATATTGAATTCGTTATTGCACAAACAAAAATAAATTTACAACAGCCCACAATAATTACAAATCTAAAAGCTACTGAAAAGTCTTGTATGACCTCAGATGTGTAGTGTAAATTAAGTAAAAAGAATGTAATCTGGGTGATGGGGTAATATATCATTGAAGTAAGACGGAAAATTGTTAGCATAATGTTAGCCTAACACCACTAAAGTATTATCAATGCTAGACTTAGGATTTACGTCCTTCATCCTGTTGTCTTTTAACATTTTAAAAACGAAACCGTACCTTAAATTGGACATTCTGTTGACTTCTCATCAGCAGACATCAGTAAAAGCCGTGCAGCAGAGATCGGGAAAGACAGCACACACAGTTTACACACACATAGCAATACAATGTAGCTTGCCCAACCATCCATTGTACACGGACAGTACACGACGCACGGCGGCAGAGGATTGGCAATATGCCATCAAAGTATTGTCTTATATTTAACGCACTGAGCTGGGAAGACTAGTGGCGCGAATATGACGAGCTTAACTTAGTCAAAAACTTTTGACTATTTTAAAAACTTACAATGACGAATGCATTTGTAACATGATCAATCAATGACTAATTTACGTTCGTCCCATGTTTTAAAGATTCACGACCAATATACATTAGTCAAAATGACGAGTTACTTAAACATCGGCAATGGCTAAATTTGTCATACATTGATGAAACTTAGTCATCTCACAAAGACTAACCAGAGTAAGTCGCTTTGACAAATTAAGAAGCGAAATTGACTAATATATTTTTAGAGTGTAGTTGCGTGTTTAATCTGGAACTTGTTTAAAAATTCGCACGGGCTGATATTATGCAAATAATTAAGAGACTAATTAATTGGGGCGCCTAGGCATGATGGTTTGGGATATAAGAAAGACATCGGTGAAGAAAAACTGAAGATTTCATGTTTTTACGATAATAACTTTTCAAATGAAAATTAGGTATGTTGTATACTAAATTCGCGTACGGGCTAATTTTATGCAAATATTCAATTAGTTAGGCTGATCTAATAGTGGACTAATTAATTGGGGCGCCTAGGCATTATGGTTTGGGATATAAGGAAGACATCCAGAAGAGAAAACTGAAGATTTCATATTTTAATGATAAAAACCTTTCAAATGAAAATTAGGTAGTTGTCCTAGTAAATTCGCATACGGGCTAACATTATGCAAATATTCAATTAGTTTGGCTGATCTAATTAGTGGACTAATTAATTGGGGGCGCCTAGGCATGATGGTTTGGGATATAAGGAAGACGTGTATGAAGAAAAAACCTAAGATTTCATGTTTTTACGATAAAAACTTTTCAAATGAAAATTAGGTACTTGCGTGTTTAATATACAATTTGTGAAGTATTTTCGCACACGGGCTGTAATTATGCAAATATCCAATTAATTGGGCTGAGTTAAGTCGTTGACTAATTAATTGGGGGCGCCTAGGCATGATGGTTGGGGATATAAAGAAAACATCTATGAAGAAAAAACTGAAGATTTCATGTTTTTACGATGAAAACTTTTCAAATGAATACGGGGTATAAAACGAGAATTTTGGATTCTGTTCGGACTGTCCTTGACGGTCGTTGACAAGTTTTTTTGAAATTTGGTGCTAGCACTAAATTTCTTGCCAGCACCAAATTTGGTGCTAGCACTAAATTTAGTGCTGAGTTCAGTCTGGTTTTTGGAGCTAGCTGAAAAATAGAGGTCAATGAAGACACCGCCCTCTATCGATATCCCAGGCATCATGCAGTGGAGGTCTCGAGTTTGTACACCGTTCTCTGTGTTTACGTCCGTTTGGGAACCATATAGAGCATGCAAGGCAAGTAACCCTATCTGGTGGGAACTGAATTGACTCAGTGAGTGATTAGAACATAATTATTGAAAGACCACATATACTACTTATTTACTACACATCTTACTACATGTTTGACATAATCCTAGTACTGGTCTGTAGGACACCAGGCTCCATTATTTCCTTCCTCCATGTGGTATGATTATAAAATATCATCAGATAGATATTGAATGAAAACGGTCTTCTCTGGAATTCACGAAAAGTTCACAATAAACCCTATTTCATTAGTTAGACCCAGTAAACTGTGGCGCTGTACTCCTTTTTTGAAATTTTGACATTATCAGAGAGAGAATCAAAATTAACATCATATTCATACTGTAGGCGTGTCACACCATTTTTCAAAGTGTGTCCTTATGGGTCAAAATCATTTCTAAATGAAGAAGTATGAAGAAAGAAACTCAGAACTGCAAAAAACCCCTGAAATCTGACATTCTGTTCTCGAGTTATGAACAAGCCAATTTTTCTGCTACAGTTAGCACGCAAATTTGCTTACTGTTAAGCAGCGCTATGAAATTTGGCTCAGATGATTCGCAGACCTGCAAAGTTGTCAAACTGTAGTTTCTGACCTAGAATTTAAAAGTTGCTCAGCTCAAACTTTAAAGGCTGTATGGACAGATTAACTTTAGTCGGGTGAGCTGGACTGCTCATGCACGACACTCCACAAGTAAACATATATGACCTCTGTACATAACTAAAAATACAAAAAGAACCTTTTTGGAACTGTATGGACATTTCAGATTTGTATAACAATGACTTTCAGATTTCAAAATGTCATGACATGTCAGAACCAAACAATTATTCTGTCAACTTAATGTTCAAGGTTCGAACCATGATGTTTTTCATAGTTTTTTTCTTCATCCCAAATAATAAGAATACTCTTTTTGTAAAATATAAATTGATTCACACATTTAAATGGATAGTGCTACCATAGAGAAAGGACCCACCTTTTCCTTTTCCGATTTGTGGCTCCCAATGTTTTGTTTTTTCAGGGAAATAAAGTCAGAAATTCATAAAATGGTCTGATTCCCGTCTCATGATTACGAAGTCACAACGGCAGACCAGACTAAACATTTATTACAGTAACATCAACAAACAGTCACTGCGCATGTGCAGTGCCGTTCAAGCTTTAAATAGTTGCTGCCGGAAAACAAATCCACTTCCCTAAAGCCACTTCATATCCACACTATGTTAAGTACATTAGTGCACCAATCAAGTGTTGGTGCAGCTGGACGTTCACAGCCATTGACTAACCCTAAAAACCTATTGACTAGGGATATATACAGCTAACATGTGTCTTCTCTATTTTTTCCATCCAGCATGGTCCAAGGATGGAGGGTCTGTATACGGTCTGCTGTTCAACAATGGAGCTAAACTGAAGTCTTGGCCCAGCCCCCTGCGTACATCAATTATGGGTATGTATTGATAAATAAACAAAAACCCTTTTTCAACGGCGATAAATTGAATCATGAAGTTGAACAAGGGATTGATTTATTTGTTTTGCTGACATCTGTAATTATTTGCTTTCCATGTATAGACCCATTGCATATGACGTCACACTCTCAAAAAGGAGGCAGATCATTGGACGATAGCTGTTCTCTGTGCGTAAAAACGTGCGCGTGACCTCAGCGTATCTGCGTAGCGTTTGCGTTATGCAAGGGGACCTATTGATTTCTATAGACCCGAACGCGCCTCTGACGATGCGTGTCATTTTGGGTGTCAAATCTCTCTTTTGTGCATGTTTGTATACGATTTTGACACCCAAAATGACACCCAGGACAGGCGCAGTGAGTACGCTGCGCGTTGTGCAATGGGTCTACAGAGGAATGTGCTGCTGGCAAGTAGGGACCCCTAGGTTAGACGTGATAACCCAAGCTAGTATTATCAGCTAGTTGTAGATAAATTACCCAAAATGTTATTGTCTGCTAAATTTTTTGTGATCTCTCTATTAATATTTGTAAACTTTTATAATATTTGAATATAAGTATATATTTTCCCCCCAATAAAACAGTTTCTCATCCCCACTCGCTTCCATTTTAATGGCTTCTTTTCAAGTTTTGGGGGGTTTGTTTTGCTGGGTTTTTTTTCTTCAAATAAAACAAATATTAAATCAGAGAGCATCATATTTAACAAAGAACTACAGAAGACGTTTTCTTTGGGAGATGGTCTTGGGAGAGCAACAACAACAACCCTACTTTCTTTCCGCTATGGTGAGCACTATAGTTGGGCATTTTACTTGAACTTGCGACTTCCGTTTAACCTTGGGAATTATGAGCCCATCTGTAAAAGGAGCAGTTGTCAACACACTTTCAAGGATTAAAAATACAACACTGTAACCCCAGTCTTTACAGTCACAACAAAATTGGGGATTGAGGATCATGTATCACATTTGTAGGGGATGAAGATAAGAAACATTCCACCAACTAAAGGGGTGTCAATCATTCTCCCTGGATGGTGCATGTCTGGGGCTACATTTAAAAAAAAGAGAGAGTTTTTTGTGGGTTTTTGACTGTCGGCTTCGTCTACTCGGCTTCATTTACCCGTTAAGGGAATTTGGAAATTGATTTCAATGTTTGTTTACGGTTAAACGGTTAATCGACCCAACCCGAGTGAGCACTGTGCAACGGACTCCATGGAAAGAGGAAAACCATGTAACCGGTTTGTCATTTTCTTTTCATTTTTTTCCCATTGCAGAAAGTGACTGTATATAGCCACTATGCAACCATGGTGATGCCTGTAATAAGAAACATCTATCCATATTTAAAGGTATGTACTTTTGCAGAAATAATAGGTTTTAACAACTATTTTTTGTTCAAAACATTGGTAAGATTAAACAAATGAATGTTCATGGATTTGCACACAACTAACATGGTATTAAGATGGTCATGGTGGAAAACTTCCCTCAAAATATTTTAGCTTGAAATGCTATAGTTTTTGAGAAATGAGTAAAGCAATTAGTTTTGATCTTGCGTGTCCAAAACTTAATGTTTGAAAACACTGAAAGGGCTTTTTAAAAACCTTTTTTTCCCGACTCTGAATACCAATTGAGCTTAAACGTTGACATGCTTGTTATTTCATGTGTATGTTGAATCACACAAAGTGCGGCTTACCAATGTTTTCCACATTCTTTAAGTATCAAGTTAGTACTAAAGTCGTGCCTGAATCAAGCGGGTTCCTCTATGGCTGCAGGACAAAACCTGTTGGTAAATCGTCACCGACGCCACGAAGTAGCACACAGTGTACAAAACCACCTTTTTTCAGATTTCAGTTTTTTACATATTTAAACAACGTTAACCGAGGCCTACAACTTCATAAGTTTCAACGCTTCATGAGCTTTACTTTTTTAATTACAGTAATTAGGCTTTGCAACTTTGCACCGAACCTGACATTTTTTGACGCCACGAAGTAGCACTGAGATTCAATTTACCATTGAAACACACGGTGCACACCAACCTCAAAAGTGAAAAAAAAAACGTTTTCATGAAGTAGCACTGCAATCTTCTGTGTAGCGGGCGCAAGACCTAGATTATCCAGGTCACAAACACGCATTGCTGTGCTACTTCATGAAAATGGAAAATGTCAATTTTCGTTAATTTTCGACGTCATGAAGTAGCATGCAGCTTTCTTACTTTATTGCTTATTAATTTAGGACGGAAAGCATTAAAAAGCATCGTATATGAAGTTCAATGCATCAAGTCAACACTGTTAGAAAACTAGTTGAAAATACCCTGAAATTGTGTAGGAAAGCTTAATTTTAAAAAGCGTTCAACTTTAAAATCCTGTTTTCTCCGATTGTTATTTTTTACTGTTATCTACCTCTGTGCTACTTCGTGGCGTCGGTGACAAAATGTTCTGTACTAAGTAGAAACATGCATCATTTGTTGAAAGCTGGTCTTGTCTCTGGTTATTGTATTCAGGGATTTTGTTTTAGCTACCATCATGACCATACCTTACTGCAGGGAGGCAGTGACAGGCATTCTTGAGCAACCCAGGGCAACAGAAAATCACCTTATAGCACATGGATCAAGCTAATGGGTCCATGGATATTTTGTGTGAATCACACTGCCTATCAATAGTAGTAAAACCAAGATTATACTGCAGAAAATGTGAAATAACATGAAGAGTATTCAGGTAATTTTCAAATAATCTTTTCGGTGGTAAGCTTTCCTTTCCTTGTTATTTTATGTTCAGATTTTGTTGAATGAAATCGTATTTTTCAATTACATGAACTTTCTAATCTGCGTTTCTTTTAAATTTCCATCCTTTTATCTTTGATTTTGTATTGATTATTTCAGTTAAAAAAAATTAAAAATTAAAACAATCTGTGGTCAATTTGCCAAAAACCAGAACAATAAAAATTTGACAGACTTTGTTCTGTTGTGTACTTGAAAAACCCATATATCATGGGGATTTCCTGAAGTACATTTACATTTATGTACTTCTGGTGACCCTCAATTAATTATAAATTTAAATGACATAAATTTAAGAATATTTTTGTTCTCTCCTCCACTTGCCAGATTGTATCACTGGTTGCCATAGCAGCCTGCATCACCATGTATTTTGTCATGTTTGGCTCAGTGGCACTTCTCAAAGTGTCACCCAGAATGAAGAATGGCGACATCATGATGGTTAATGCATCAAGGAGACTTTCCCACAGTGTTACCAAGCCAAGGGAAAACAATCGAAGCAAGGCAAAAGTCAAACAGTATAATGTTCTGATATTTGGCGAGAGCCAGACTATGTCACAGGATCTTAGATTTCTTGAGAAAGATCGATCCAGCGGACAGTGGCAGTACAACGGAATGTGCTACAATCATAAAACCAGCTTGAGAATAGTTCGGGGCAGCCAAGCAAAAGATTTTATCGACCAAGATGCAGTAATATTGAACATGGATGAAAGACTCTTGGAGAAAAACCTGGAGATGTTGCAAACCATGACGATTGATCCGGTTCAAGCGTGGATCTTATACGGGAGGAGCCTCTAATTAGGGTGAGGTGGAAGATCCCTGGCGTTGGTATCTTGCCTCTGCATGGGGTATGGTCCCACTACAACAACTCGAAATCCTAATGAAGTACGGTTACAACGTCCCTGGTCAACCGATGATGAGGAAGAACGTTTCGATTGACTTCTGGTCACAGGGAAAGACAAAGCTTGTCTCCTGGATGGCGCGAAATTGCTGGGAAACTTTTGGCCCAGAAGCGCTTTTGTCAAGGAACTTCAACAACACATTCCCGTTGATGTGTACGGCGCTTGAACCCTGGAATGCACGCCAAGACTATCGAAGGAGTGCCGGGATCGTCTTCAAGCGTATAAATTCTACTTGGCGTTAGAGAGTGCCGAATGCGAGGATTACACGACGGAGAAACTCTGGGAGACGGCGCTGATGAACAACGTTGTTCCTGTGGTTTATGGTGCGCAGAGGGAGTGCTACAGTCGAGAGGCACCGCCGGGATCATACATCTATGTCGGTGACTTCCCCTCTGTCAAGGCCCTTGCTGATTACCTGATTCTTCTCAACAACGAACCCGACTTGTACGCCAAGTACTTCCAGTGGCAGTACCAAGGGAGCATCGGGGAGCCCAAACAAACCAGAGCTCCTTTGCATTTTGAGCTGTTTTGCAGAATGATACCATTCATAGACAAAGTGAAGGAACAGAAATTACTCAAAAGGCCGTTTTCCTCCTTCCCATACTTTTCATCTTGTAGAAATCTGAAGGGAAAAGGTGCGACGTTCAGACCCTCTACAAAAACTCGTCTCACACAATGGATTCCTGGGAGATGGTGATAAACCCAAACAAAAACAATTCAAAAATTAACATTAATTTGAACTATTTATTGATTTTTAATTTAAAATAGTGACTCCGGTGCTATGAATTTTTTTTGAATAATATACCACTCATAATTTATTTTTGTTTGGTTTAAATTGATTAGATATATACAGTATCAACTGAAATTTCATATATATCAACTAATGTTTTTAAACAAATTTTTATTTAATGAAGTGTTAAGAGTTGCAAAAAAAACACCACCTGTGTTATAGGGGCCTAATTGTCAATAGACCATGCAAGTCTAAAAAAATAAGATTCAAACAATTTGTTTTTTGCGAAATATATGTTCCCAAGTATATTGCTTTAGCCCTTAATCTCCCCAAATCCTTCTGTATCCTCTTTGCCAAAATGAAGGATTCAGAAGGACTGAGGGCTGTAGGCCCAAATAGCAATTGCTTATCATTGGGTCAGGCATTCCAAGTGTATCCAAGTCCCAAAAAAAGTTGGTGTGAAGTGACAGGAGGAGAGGAGGATATTGGAGGATAGACCTTTGTCATGCTGCCACCATCTTGGTCATGTTCCCAGTATCCAGTAACAGTAATGGATGCTGATATTCATCGCACAAAAAGGAACCAGACTATTTTTCCTTCCAGCCTCGCTTTGATTACATTGAGTTGAATGGGAGAATATCAAGATGGCCGCACAATGATAAAGGTCTATTAAGGTAGGCAAGTAGGCCTAGGGAGTAGGCCTAAAGGTACGTGTGAGAAATTCACAAAATCATGCACTGAAACGGGCGGGGCCCAATGTTTGAATAGACCTTATGCACATGACGTCATCTGAGTAGGGCGCCCTCGGCTAGAGGTCAAGAGAAGGTTTTTCATTGGCCCATCATGTGCGCTACGCGTACGTAGCTATGCGTTTCCATTGTTTCGTCACTGTTATACCTCTAAGATGGCGCGTGATGACGTCAATAAATAAGGTCCATATAAACAAGACTTGCACAGTTGATTCAATTTATCATCTGGCCCCAATTTCATAGAGCTGCTAAAAGCAGAAAACATTGCTTTAACAAATGTCTGCTAAATAACAATAAGCAGGATACCAGTCACGATTGCTACATGTGAAATGGTGTTTAAGCTTTTAATCTTTTTTCTGATAAGCATAATAATGTTGTGCTTAGCTAGTTTTTGTGCTTAAAGCAGCTCTATAGAATTGGGCCCTGATTGGAGGAAATGTCAGTGAAATACTTGTGTCAAAATATAAGCAATGTACATGTAAACTATTTTTATTTGAACAAGCACTAAGAGAATATCTCATTAATTTTGTCTTAAAGAATTAAGTATGCTTTAATACCCAACCCCAACATAATTGAAAGATATCAGACTCAAAGTTAACATTGAACATAATTTTCTTCTCTTTTTATTACACAGTGAGGTACTTTAAGTCATTGAAAAACACAAGGCCACCTGACTTGTCCAGTCCTTAGTTTACTGGCCCGAGGCTAAAATCACTGGCCTCGAGCCCTGCTTGTGTACTGTAGATTTTGGGGCAAGGGCCAGTTTGGCAGGAGAGTATTCTGACCGATACACTGGTACCACAGACTGCCACAAAGTACCATACCTTCCAGGCTAGCATTGGCTGCATGGGTTTCTTCTGTTTGTACAGCCAGTGTTATGTGGAAACCCACCATAGACTGCCACAAAGTACCATACCTTCCAGTCTAGCATTGAGTGCATGGGTTTCTTCTGTTTGTACAGCCAGTGTTATGTAGAAACCCCCATGGCTTGTTTACTGTGGAATTTTGTGGCAGGGCCCGGGCCAATTGGGCAGGACAGTTTACCGATAGCCGATTTTTTTTAAAGAAAAGTTTTAAGCAGCATAAATTTAAGACACAATAATTTTTTCAATTCTTTCAGTTTTGTATTCATGCAAAAAAAATAGTTAGTGGCCTGACGTTTTGACCATAGCAGAGTCTTTCTTGAAGGCTAGTGTATTCAGTCCTAAGTCTTTATTTATTTTTAAGGGGAGATCTGGCACCATCTATGTCAAGTACCCTGTGTATAGTAGGAATCATTGGTACTGTTTTTCATTATACTTAAAAATGGTACCAGACTGTTTTTTCTAGCCACAACACTAGGCTTTTGCAGAGGAACTTCTAGTTCTAGCCACAACATTAGGCTTGTGCAGAGGAACTTCTAGTTCTAAGCACAACACTAGGCTTTTGCAGAGGAATTTCTAGTTCTAACCACAACACTAGGCTTGTGGAGAGGAACTGCTTGTTCTAAGCAAAACACTAGGCTTGTGGAGTGGAACTTCTAGTTCTAAGCAAAACAATGGGCTTGTGGAGTGGAACTTCTAGTTCTAAGCACAACACTTGGCTTGTGGAGTGGAACTTCTAGTTCTAAGCACAACACTAGGCTTGTGGAGTGGAACTTGTAGTTCTAAGCACAACACTAGGCTTGTGCAGAGGAAATGCTAGTTCTAAGCAAAACACTAGGCTTGTGGAGTGGAACTTCTAGTTCTAAGCACAACACTAGGCTTGTGCAGAGGAAATGCTAGTTCTAAGCACAACACTAGTCTTGTGCAGAGGAACTTCTAGTTCTAACCACAACACTAGGCTTGTGGAGAGGAACTTCTAGTTCTAACCACAACACTAGGCTTGTGGAGAGGAACTTATAGTTCTAACCTCAACACTAGGCTTGTGGAGAGGAACTGCTAGTTCTAACCACAACATTAGGCTAGTTGTAATTCTAGTTCCTAATTCTGTATAATTATTTAAAATTCTTACTTCCAGTTCTAGTTCCAATATTTAAAATTCCTATGATTGTTTTTAATAATTGGCTTAATAAACCATTCTAATCTAATCTAATCTAAGCACAACATAAGCCTTGTGTAGAGGAACTGCTAGTTCTAAGCGCAATATTAGGCTTATGGAGAGTATTCAAAGATGGGTGACTGAATTTAATTTTCCATACAATCAGGAAGACTATTTAGTGATGGTTAGAGCATCTTGCCGCAATACCACCGTCTCTCAGAAGGGAAATTCGTGGGGAAAGAAAGTCACGCATGTTGCTTACTTCGATTGCCACAATCCAAATAAGCATTATATAAATCCTATACAAAACTTGCAGCGTTGTGCATTGTTTTCACCGACTACCTGCCACAAGTTGGTTGGGTGGCATTTTTATTTAACTCTTGAAGATGGGAATAATATGTTTTATCCTTTTATTAGAATTGTGGGTTGAACAAAGAAAAATTGACTAGAACGAGACTTGAACCTGCGACCTCCGGATGGACGTGCCGGTGCTCTTCCAACTGAGCCATTTAGCCCCATGTTGGCTGTCTTCCTATTTTGCCAATATCTTTGTTCGAGGTGACAGTCAGAAGCCATTCTCTCTGTAACTGTCGGTTTTTCTTTGTTCAACCCAAAATTATTAATATAAATTTACCCTAGTCAGTTTCCCTTGTTTATTGATCCTTTTATTATATTACAAACCTTTTGTTTGGGAGGTTGTATAACATCATCGCTGTTATAGTAAATTTACTAGCTCTTGTCATATTGGAGACTTGAGTCACTACCGGTACTAGGTTTCAGGCAACATATGAATCATTGTGAATATTTGTTTGTATAATTTTGAGAATAAAAGATTCACCTATTTAAAGCAAATGAACAACATTGGCATTTGTCAAAAACCAGTATCCACACTTGATGTGACCCAACATATACATGAAATAACAAACCTGTGAAAGTTTAGGCTAAATCAGTCTTCGGAGTCATGAGAAAACAGTGAAAAACCCCATTATATATTTTCACTGTTTTCAAACATCTGATTTTATCACCAGTGATAAAGACTAACTGTTTTAATAATTTCCTAGAAAACTATAGCATTTCAAGCTAAACTATTTCAAGGGAAGTTTTCCACCATGATCATCTTTATACCATGTAAGTTATGTGCAAATCTGTGAACATTTATATTTTCAACCTCCAAAAAAGTCCCTTTATGTTTAAGTACTTTATACCGATGATACCAGGCAGACAAATTCCCAGCTGATTTCTTCTTTCCAGTGGTGTAACTAAGGGGCACATGTACCCCCTCCCCCCCCCCCAATTGAAAGGACCCACAAATTTGGCACACCACAACGAGTTGTTGTTAATATTGCTTATATCCATCAACCTAAAGTTTTCTGCTTGGGAAGAGAAAAGTTGGCTTTTTGAGGAATAACAAATAACATTGTCAAATCGTTTGATCTTGTGCCTCAGAAATAATCAATTCCTGTCAGTGTCACTCGAGAGGGGGGGGGGGCGGGTAGTTTCATCTTTCTTAGACACAATTCAGACGAAGAGGGCGCTGCATTCTGTCATTTAATAATGATCATACATGTACACAACTTTATAGGTGTGTACATACATAGATATGTGTATGGACACGCATTGTGTATCCGGGTGGGCGGTTGCATGCTCTGTATGTACTGTAGAGCGCAGCTAGCTAGCTAGCTATTCATCATCAGTCAGTCAGTCACACACATGTCAATAACACTGCCATAAACAAGTTGACAGTCAGACGTGAATGTTTTGTTTCTGATGGCATTGTGAGAGACTTAACCGTCCCAGTCGTCAACATGGGATCTGAAGAAGATAACGGTACGTGTTTTAGAAGTCTGAATGGTGGATAGAAAGAGTCATTTACACAGGCAATTAAACCCTGACTGACTCAGACTGCTCGACCCTGCGATTGTTTCATGATTTGTTTCGTGTGTGAACGGACTCGGTCAAGCTGTATATTGTAATTCAATTGTATGCCCCGTGCATTGTGCACCCATGCCATGTGTGTTTGTTTTTAATAAAAACAATAATAGGTGCACCTACTGCGACGTGCGAGTGTGATTTTTGACCTGCGACTCGGTGTTTTGTTTTAAGATTAAATAGGTTATGATCGAGAGAATACGGTTAACTTTAAATTTGTTTCTTTTATTATGGAAACATTTTTTGTTCGTGTTGTACAGTTTTGGAAACATGTGTGTTTAGGAGAAGAAGTAGGATTGTAACATTAATAAAAGTTGAAATTAGAATCAATCATAATAATTATTATAAGAAATATTGCAGCTCCTTTTTTGTAAAAACGTAAGATGCTACGAAATAAACTGGCCACTGGTTGCATACTTTGTTTTACAACACATACTTAAAAAATTGAAAATAAAACATAAAGTTGGGCGATTTTTTCCCCATAAAATGCCAAATAAAAACTGCAAATATGATTTCTATCAAGTTCAGTGAAGTTCAATAGACCCTTTCATATGCGCCATGTTGGATCTGCCCTGTGCGCTGTGGTGCGTCGCTTATTTTGAACGGACATTTACACGGTTCGGAACTTCACTTGCTCTTCTCATGCTGTTCGTCAAGTGCGAGTTACATATTTCAAAAATAAACAATGCACCACGGCGCATGGTGGATTATTGAAATCGGCGCATATTACCATGAAAGGGTCTGTAAAGATATTTCTAACACTACATTTATAATTCTGTTTCTGTACATGAATGGCAAAGTATTAGATCAAGTCACTGTTTCAAGTATTGATAGTTGCTAGACCGACCGCAGATGTCAACATTTAAAAAAACCCAGAGTACAGCGCTCCAGTTACTGGGTTATGAAAGTTGCATTGTAACCCTCGATCCTCTGGACGGTGGTAGACTGGACGTTACAACGAACCATTGACCCAAAATTTGACAGATTTTGTCGATTTGTTTACTTTCAACGTTTTAAATGTACCCAAGTGATAATATTTAAAAATGTGGGGGGGGGGGAACGTAGAAGAAATGTGCAAAGTTTTAACACAAGGTTTGCCATAGCTCATGTACAGTGTACGTCTAAGTAAGATTAAGGGATATGATTTTGTTTTTTATCTAGTTGTCTCAACTACCTTCTTACATGATCGTTTTTTGAAAACTGCTCCAAAATCTGTACTAAATATAGATCTTTGTTCATCAGGTGTGGATCCAGTATGCATGGCCTGTTCTCAGAAGATAGCAGATGAGCATTATGTTCAAGCTCTGCAGATGGAATGGCACATCCACTGTTTCAAGTAAGTCAAAAAAACTAACTACCTAACTTTTCTCGACCAATTTCTCCAATAGACCGTGCAAGTCTCGCGCGTATTCGAACATTTTTGGGACCACTTTGGTCCCACGTACATTGCTTTAACGCGTGAAGGAAACAAACTCGCGCATTTTAACGGGTCACAATGTTCGGATACGCGCGAGACTTGCACAGTCTATTCAGGACTCGAGATTAAAGTTAAATAACCACAAAAACAAATGTCTTAGTAGCCTGGAGCTTTCATTGGACCAGAAATATTCTTCATAACAAGACGTACATTACTTCTTTAGTAGTGTATTATTTGTACAATTTTAGGAGGATTTGAAGAAAAAAAAAGTACACATTCGTAAATTTTCTAAAGTATTTGGACAAATACTAGACTGCAGCAGGGCTCGATTTCACTAAGCACTAAGATTCATCTTAAAGAGGAGGGGAAAATGACCAATTCAATTTTGTGATTTGTACTCATTTTCCAATAGATAGAGTCCTCATGTGAGTGGAGAAAAAGTCTCTAACCTCACGTTAAAATGGTGTAAATTGCCGTTGTATTCAATACCCTTCCAGTGCAAACTTTGTCAACATCCAAAACATCTGATGACATCATTCTTGTACATTTTTGTAGGGGATTTTTTGGTTCATAATTGACTTTTTCAGAGCGAAATTTGAATCATGATGTATTGGATTTCAACAACTTATGGATCTTTACATTCCAAGGAGGAATTTTTCGTCAGTCGAAAAGGCCAAAATCAAGGCTGTTTTGATTGAATGTTTTCGAAAATTATTAAAAATTTACCCAGTCATATTCCCTTGCACTTTAATACTTAATATTTGAAATAAAAAGTACTCATTGCGCATTTCAAGGAGACCTTGTGACGTCCATTGGGCCTGGTTTGCTCATTTTAATTTCTCTTGGATTGGAGCACAATCTTTGCAAGAGCCTCAATTTTGTTCTCATTCATGTAGACTCTTGTTTAAGATATCAAAACATTTATTCAGTACTGTTCGTGTAGTCAAACATTCAGCAACAAACAGAATGCACGTAGCTGGCAATTGCAAACTGATGTCGTGTTGTGAATACATTCAAAGTCATTAATACTCTCCCAAACATAAGAGACGTAATGTGAAAAAATAATGAGATATAAACGTGGTTCCTTTACGCCCTTGTGAATGAGTGACGCCAGAACATACATTCAATATTAACACAGTATTGTACAGTATTTGTAATGCAGTCTAGTCTGCAGTCAAGTCAATGATATCCACAGCTGTTGTTACTCACATACATTGTCCCCATTTTGTTTGGTTTTTCATGTCGGTCTCCGTCGATATACGGTTGAATCAAGAAAAACAATTCAGATGCACTTTTTGAATTTTGTATTACGCATAAATTGTGATGTTTTATTTTCTTTGTGTATGTGTGAATAATTAAAAACTTTTCGGACCTTTTGAAGCTTAATATCATTAATTGGTTTAGTGCTGCTTAACGCTAATCACTATTTTGTGCTAACTATAGCAGAAAAATTTGCTTAAGTGTAAGCGTATCTCACAGGGTAGCAAGAAAATTAGGCGACCAGCTTGCGCGCTCGCCATGGATTTGCATTGTTTCGTCATTCATTTAGTTGAACCAGTAAGCATTGGAAGGTTAGCATGCCTTTATCTGTGCTTACGGTTAGTAGAGCTATCAAATGGAAATCACTAAGTAAGCACAAAATCGGCCGTTAAGCAGCTCTATGAAGTTCGCCCAGATTATAATGTGAATATTTTCACATTAGAAACTGAGCATTTCTTCATCACCACAGACTTCTTTAGGTCCATAAAAACATTATAGTGCAAGGCACTTTTGGATCCATTGGTTTCGTTAGCAGAATGTTTATTTGTAATTTTGATTGAAAACAGGGAGATCCAAAAACATCAGCCCCTCCCGAGGAAAAAGTAGTCTGACATTACGTTTCTAAATGCTTGAACCAGTCTCGTTGAATTGCTAATTAATATTCACATACTGCATGCCAAGACAAAAGATGATCTCAAGACATACTTTATGACGACAGCACATTCTAGCGCATGTTGCAAACATTCTGCAGTGTACAGTTTCATGTCCCCATTTGGTGTCAGTCAGCAATCCCTTAAAGGCTTCAAAAAAAATTGTAACCCTGATCTGCATGTGAAACTTGGCTTAGGCACTCACAATGCTCCCCCTTTCAAACAGTGGTCCGTCGGCCAAAAGCTTATTAATTCGCACCATCACCAAGTGGCTGGTTAGGCTTGTTTTATGTTAGCCTAGTTCAGTGTTGAAAAGCATTCCTGTTTTATCATGAAATAAGGATGAGTGAAGAAGTGGGTGGACTCCTAAAACGGCAAGCTAAATGGTCATGCCAGCTAATCCTTAAAAAGTTAAGGGCAACCCTATCTCAGTAGTTCATTCTTTGTGGGCATCAGGAGAAACATGTCTCCAGAAACATTTTTTTTTCTGGGGCACCAATGCAAAGACCTGGGTAACTTTAGGCCAGCTGTGTTATATGTAGACATGCAAGCCTGTGGAGGCCAATTTGTTTGTGGAATTTGGAGTTAAAACTTACTTCAGTTTTAACATAAATCAGGAATTTGTTGTTTAGAACTTCTTAGTTAACCTACGGTACATTTGTAACGGTTAGTGTTACATGTATGTGTTGTACAATTGGTAAAATGTACGCTGCTAGGCCTCTTTGATTTTAGTCCGTGGCTGGCTCTTTCTGAAAGGCAAATTTGGCAATTGGGGTTTTGTTCCTGCCTAGTGGTTTTCACCTCTGTGGACCCAGGTTTGAATCCAACTTCACACCAGAGCCTTGCATGTGGATTTAGGTCCTTAGGCCTACCCTATTTGTGTGGGTTTTCCCCCAGACGGGGTTTTTCTTCCCACATCTTCAACTGGGATTTCTTTATCATCTTCTCTTTATGGGTATCTTCAGGGTTATTACAGTGCAAGGCACTTACAAGGGTTCCTTAGTGTTGTTACCAGAAAGATGTAGTGATAATTATAATCTTCATAAACAAACTTATAATGTAAGATCAGGAATAGCTACTTTTGTGTGTTGTGGCCCAGCAACAAAATCCACCCCCCAAACCCCCCCCCAAATCCCCCCCCAAAACCCCCCCCCCAACAAACAACAATAACAACAAACAAACAAACACCCCAAATACCCCAAGCTGCCAAGTAGTGATTAGTATTTAATAACTATTTGAACCTTTTTTCGGGGGGGGGGGGGATTCAAGTACTTCTTGATAATGTGAATTCTTGATCTACCATTATGGTACAAATGGATCCAGTTCAGAAATACCCGGCACAGTTTATCCATCCTGATTGGTCGAGAGTAAATCACGTGGCCCTGTTTAAAGGTGTAATATAAACACGGTGAGAATTGTTTAAACATACGCGGGTGCGGAAGGGCACGCTTGGCGCTAGTTTACGCGTAACGCAATCAATACATACCAGTACTCAATCTAAAATATATTAGTATGGTATACGCGTTTGCACAACCGTTGAGCGTTGCATGCAATTTTGACCCTTCGCGAAACGGAGCCTGAGGACGTGACAAGAATTGAAAAGTTTTGAAAAGTTTTACAGATTTTCCAACATTTTTACGGATCGGTCCTTTATCGCATGGCCACGACCCTGCCAGTTTTGAAACGTACAGTTAAGACCTAGTCCCGCTCTTTTATTCCCTTATTCAACCATGCAATTCTGTGTATAGTCAACACTCTGTGTGAATTCATTTGTTAAAGGGTGTGTCAACATTGGTAATTGTCAAAGACCAGTATCCAAACTCGATGTGACCCAACATGTACATGAAATAACAAACCTGTGAAAGTTTAAGCTAAATCGGTCTTCAGAGTCATGAGAAAACAGTGAAAAACCCCCTTATGTGTTTTAACTTTTTTTCAAACATCGGAATTTATCCTGCAGGATGAATACTATTATTTTACTCATTTCGTAAAAACTATGGCATTTCAAGCAAAACTATATCAAGGGAAGTTTTCTACCATGACCATCTTTTTTCTACCATGACCATCTTTATACCATGTGAGTTATGTGCAAATCTGTGAGCATTTATATTTTCATTCTTACCAATGTTGTACACACCCTTTAAATAAGGTTTTCATCGTAGGTTGAAGCATTGACTCACGATATGCAATACACAATGATCATATTTTATGTTTAAATCACTCCATAGGCAATTATGAATATTATTTAAAATTAGAAAGGGACAGGCCCTAACCCCTCGGTGTGGACTGTAATCCAATCCAATTTCAGTGCACTCTGTTTTTCCTTGGAATCAATTTACACTACACAATGAGATAGCCAGAAACTATCTGTTTCACAAGTTATCTGCAAGTTATTTCCAGCTGAGCTCATACAATCTCAAATGAACTATAAGGGTGGACCAGCAGATACATTCAGCAAAGGTGAAATGTATCTCCTTAAAATACACACCTCCGGCAGTGCTTTCAGTTCAACGCTTGTTAAACTAATTAAAGCCTAAATTTAATAATAGCGGGGTTATTTGCTTAGGAACTATTCAACTCACCTGGGCCAAAATTCACAGAGCTGATTTAGCACAAGAAGTAGCTAAGCACAACAAAATTATGCTTACCAAAATAGGGTTACCAGCTAAAATACCGTTTTACATGTACCAAATGTAACTGGTATCCTGCTTAGTTTTGCTCAGCAGAAAAACGTTAAGCAATATTTTCTTCTTAAGTAGCTCTGTGAAATTGGGCTATGGGCAGAGCTGCTTCAGCACAAAAAGGAGCTAAGCACAACATGCTTACCAGCTAAAATACCATTACAAATTTATCATCTGTGACTGGAATCCGCTGCTCACTTTTGCTTAGCAAAAACCTTTTGAAGCACTATTTTCTGCTTCAAGTGTTTCCTGAATGATATTCAGCGTTCTCCCTTAACACTAACAGTGGTCCACTGGCCAAATGCCAGTTAAAACACCTGAGGACCTGTCAGAATTCACTCCAAGTGGTCTGGCTGGCTAGTTCAGTGTTAAAAAGCACCCCTATTTCTTGAATTACCAGACTAGTGAACAAGCTGATGGACCTAGTGAAATTTTCTGGGCCCAATTTTATAGAGTCACTTAAGCAGAAAATATTGCTTAACAATTGTCTGCTAAGCAGAAATGAGCAGGATACCAGCCACAAATTGTACATGTGACATGATAGTTTGGCTGGTAACCATATTCTGGTAAGCATAATTTTGTTGTGCTAAGCTACTTTTTGTGCTTGCGCAGCTCTTTGAAACTGGGCCCAGGGGTCGATTTCACAAAACTCTTCCTAACTTAGGACTAGTCCTAGGCAATGCTAAGAGATAGGACTGGTCTTAAGTTAGGACCAGTACTTAAGACTAGTCCTATCTCTTAGCATTGCCTAGGACTAGTCCTAAGTTAGGAAGAGTTTTGTGAAATCGACCCCTGGTCCTGCTGCTGACCAGTCACTAAAACTGTTAAGGGAAAAGCCTGGATATGAGTAGCTTTAATTTTCTCCTCTTTGATTTTTCCCTTGTCTAATTCATAAGCCAGAGGGGGAGAGCACTGATGGTGGTGTTCATGTGGCTCGGATTAGTGTTTAAAAAAAACCCCTGTGAATTCACTATTACTTAGACTGGTTCACTCTCCTCTTCAATTGGGGGATTTTTTGGGGAGAGAGATTACACGTTTTGCTTAATGATCCTTCTGATATAGTTGCTTGATGATTCCTTGATCACTTCTCCTTCTGCTAGCGCAAGAATTGTGGATAAAACACGTTCCACATGTTTAAATCCCTTATTGCCCAACATCAGTCAATCAGAGAATAATGGTATACACTTTGATGCACAATTCCTGTGGGAAATCAATTAATGTGTGCGCAGTCCCAATTTAGACACTTCCTGCATTTTTGTTGTTCTTTAATAAAACTCATCAGTTTCTGATATTATATGAAAATGTATTCACGTTTTTAATGGTATTTGTTTTACCATACATTTTCTGTTCTTTATCTAAACAACAACATTTCCGATGTCAAACCCCCAAAACAAGATTGATGTCATTAAGTTATTGAGGTATTTTAAAAATATTTTTCGGATGAAAGTTGACCAACACAAAGCATTGGAAAGTTGGGTTTCTGTATTCAGTAAATTTATGTAAATTAGATAAACCATTGTGGCGAAAGGGCTCACCACACTACGTTAACATCAAAATAAAAGAATGAGTTTAGATTGGCCTAGATCCCGAATTCAACACTGAATATCCAAATTTTCCCTTCAAATTCTGCCACCCCCATCCTCCCATCCCCAAACACACCCTTCTTCTTACCCCCACCCCACCCCCAAATACTATACATGCAGATGCTTGCTTAATACATGTATTTGATTGCCTTTTCATTGTTTTTCAAAATATTTAAAAAAACATTTCTGAGGATGTTTATGGCATTATTCGTAGAGAACAAAACACGTGGTGGGAGTGTTTGTCGTACATCATTTCGTGCGGGTTGTGTCATTAGTGGTGCATGTCTAAAGGGACCTCACTCCCTGGCTGTGTTACCCAGCATAGAGCAAGGTCCTTGCTCTATGGACCCAGTGAGGATGTGCCCCCTGAGGCACCATGACTAGCTCTGGAGATTGTCTATTGATTGAAAAACAGAGGCATCCCTCGTAAAAAATAATAATAATAATTTACAAACCCACGCTGCCGGTCGGAGGACCCACAACTAGTTTGTGATTTTGCACAGACACGTTCTTCCTACTCTGATGTTTGCCTGAAGGACTAACTATGTGTTTTCTTCTTTTGTCAATTGACGCACTAATACCGAACACCTACAGTACAAGGTTGGGTTTTTTTTCATTTCTATTTTCGGCATATACTGTCAACAAACATTTCTCTTGACGTGTATTGAAAAGTTATTTTAGTGCAAATATGAAGTTTCTCGGTGTACACAAGCGTGTTACATGCGCTGTAAATGAGGGTGACATTTTCTTTCTTTTTTTCTTTTTAATAATGTAAAATAATAATGTTTTTTAACCGATTTAATATCAGGAGTTTTCCCGACTTCAAGATTATGTTTGTATCCATGCCTGAGACAATTCACAGTGACAGTGGAGCATAGTCAGAGGGGTGCCTGGGTGTCTTTTGGACACCCTGTATTAAATTTGGACACCCTGTTTTATCTGTCATTTACATGAAAATGTATTGTACAAGTGAACAATTTGGACACCCAGTTTTTATATTTCCAGCAAATTTGGACACCCTTTTACCAAATTCTGGCTAAAATCTTGCCTGGGTGTCTTTTGGACACCCTGTATTAAATTTGGACACCCTGTTTTATCTGTCATTTACATGAAAATGTATTGTACAAGTGAACAATTTGGACACCCATATTTCCAGCAAATTTGGACAACATTTTACCAAATTCTGGCTAAAACCTTGCAGTGGAGGCAAGGGTCTCCCATGTCCCAGGTCCTGGCCATGATGCCTCCTGAAATTTCCCAGTAGAAATGAACCAATTCCACCTCTTTGGAGATGCCCTTTACAAAGGTGAATAGGTGAAACTACCCATTAGAGGTGATGACCTGTCCACCGAGAGAGGAACGGCACTGCCTCTAGTGTTAGTCCAATCCAACTCTCTTTATATCCATTGAAATCATTCTGGGATTTGAGGGTTCTCTCAGTGCTTGAAATACCCACTGGACCACTTGCCAGAGTTCAGTAATGTTGAACCAGTAACCCCCAAACTAAACAAGTCCTGTTGTGTAATGTTTACAACATCCCAAACACACCATTTTTGTTGTATAAATCCAAACCTCTGGATTTGGTTCAGTGTGGTTTCACACAAGGTTCAACAACGGGTGAACTCATACCACGCTACAGATGCACACAAGATTATCTGTTCTTACTTCCAATTGTTCAAAGACTTTATTCAAATAGACTTAAAACTGACACAGAACTAGGGAAGTTTAAAGAGGCGCTCCAAGGTCATTTTCAGGTTTTTTATGCACTCATTTTTCAATAGAAAGTGTCCTCATGAAAGTGGGGAAAAAACAAAAGTCTCTAACCTGCTGTTAAAATGTTGTAAAATGCCAATGTTGTATTTGATAATTCTTTCATAGCGAAATTTGAAATGTGACATTCATCAAACATAAAAAACAATAGGGTCTGTACATTCCAAAGAGCAATTTGTTTTTGTGGCAGTCAAAAGGTCAAATCCAGTGCTGTTTTGATTGAATATCATCAACATTTAGGAAATGAACTAAACAAATTCTCTACAAAAGCATACAGACCTTATATTTAAAATTGACGTCTTCAAACATTTTTAGATTTTGGGAAAAATTGCACCTGAAGGGTATCAAATGGTGGCATTTTTACACAATTTTAACGTAAGTTGAGAGACTTGTAAGTTTGTTTTCATAATCATAAGGACTCTATCTATCTATTGGAAAATGAGTGGATCAAAAAACTGAATTTTACATTGGTGCCCTTGAGGCCCCCTAAAGCTTTTCAAATCTTCCTCCTGAAAGTGAACTAAATATGACAAAAATAAAGACATGTTTTAGGTCTTGTAAAAAATATTTTTGGTCCAGTAAAAGCCCTAAGTTACGAAACCTGGGCCCAATTTAATAGAGCTGCTTAAGCACAAAAACTGGCTAAGCACAACAAAATTATGCTTACCAGAAAAAAGGTTACCAGCTAAAATACCATTTTCCATGTAGCATCTGTGACTGGTATCCTGCTTATTGTTGCTTAGCTGAATTTTTGTAAGCAATATTTTCTGCTTAAGCAGCTCTATGAAATTGGGCCCTGTGGGGTAGTGAAGTTTTCTTGAAGTTTGAACCCTTGGTCTTATCTCCAGACCAAGGGGAGACCCCCCCCTTACCCAGTTTGCAGGATTTCTCATTTCTGTGCATTCTCAAACACCCCTTCCTCCCTGTAATACAGGGATGAGAAATTTTCAGACTTGTATCTGAATTAAATTTGTTACTGTCTGTCTGGAGAGAAGAAAAAGAGTAGCTGTTTTTTCAGATGTAAAGGAATCCTACTCTTCGATCCATTTCTCTAGTGCCTGAGGATACTGTTCCCAAAAGCTCCTGGAAATCTATATAACTCCATGGGTAACCAAAAATTAAATTTAATTCAACTCGACATTTCATATTGCAAAATGTGAAGTATACAAGTCAGGGTTCTCCCGAGGTTTTTTTTCTAAACTGTGGGGCATTCTGGGCCAACATTTTGGGATGATTGGCCGAAGCGCGCTGAATTCAATCAAGGTCTTCGGAATGTTTTCTACTCAGTGTTTTTCTTGGTTTTCAAAGCCCTACTGTGCAATTTGGAGCATTCTATATGGTTTTCTTTTCATTTTTGTGTGTGACACTACCGTATTAAAAAAAAAAAAAATATATATATATAAAGAAGGTCCGGTTTGGATCGAAAGCTAAGGCCATCTCCGCTACTAATTTTATATATATAAATATATATAGATTTGTTTGCGTATCGCCATAATGTGCGCATATCGGCATGCAATTCGTGCGTATCGGCCCAACACGATAGCTTGTGCATGGGGAGAACCCTGCAAGTAATTTGATAAAGAAGGTCTATTGAACAAAGATGTATAAAGAACTTCTAGAATAATAATTATATGAGACACAATGAAACAGAGGCAAATATGGAGGCATATATTCAAAAGACCAGCAGGCAGTGTTTGTTTTAAACGGGTGTACTTTGCTCGCCTTCACACAGACGGGTCATTACAACAACAAAATGGATTACTTATAAATCCCACCCTATTGGAATGATTGGATGATCGACCTTCAATGGAAACAGGCTCTTTACACAGTGTACAAAGCCTATAAATATCATGCTGTATTTATTGTGTAGACCTGTAATATAGATATAGTTCAAATAGAACAATGTGTTCCGGACTAGCCTCCATGTTTGTATGTATCGAATCTATGCACAATTTTTTTTTTGCTTGAGTTTTAAAAACTATGGTTTTAACAACTTGTGCATTTTTCCATTTTTCGTTGTTAAAAAAAATTGTATAACTATTAATATTAAAGTTTCACCAAGCCTCTTTGTCCGCTCATAAATGGATAAAAGCATTACAATTTCTTCTTCAACCCAACTCATTTATAAGAAAACCAGCATTGAAACTAGGGTACAATTTTAGGGAGAACAAGAAGGGTGCACCATTTTTCCAAGGGGGGGGGGGGCACTTCTTGCCAGTAACACTGAAGTTTTCATTTTTTTTTCTTAAACAAGCCCCTTTTCGGCGCTGCTATTTTTTACAAGATAATTTGATGTGGATGTGAAAAGAAATAACTTGTCTGTGTGTAATTAGAAAAATAGTTTTCAAAACATTGACATTGTGTTGTGTAATGCACGTAAAAGAACCCAGTGCACTTATCGTAAAGAGAAGGGGTTCGCCCCGGTGTTCCTGGTTTGATTGGCTGCATATTGCGCCACAGCACCTTGTAAACCATTACATGGTGCTATGCAAAGGAATAGGTCTCATACTTCAACACGTAACTCCACTTACCTTGTAGGAAAAATACTGAGCGCTTTGAGACACCCATCGGGAGTATAAAGCGCTATATAAGAACTGCGTATTATTATTATTATTATTATTATTTACATAGGGCTAAAATTTTACACTGGACATGCTGGACCACAGGCCAAAGGCCAGTGAGTTTAGTGTCGGGCCAGTAAACTTATGAATGGACAAGTCCGGTGGTCTTGTGTATTTCAAGTGAATTTAACAATACCTCACTGTGTAATATCATGAACAGAAACAAATTATGCACAACATGTTGACTTTGAGTCTGATAAATACCTTTCAATTCTATTGAGTAATGAAGTATACTTAAATTGGCACTGAACACGTTTGGAAGTTGTCAAAGACCAGTATTCTCACTTGGTGTATCCCAACATATGCATAAAATAACAAGCCTGTGAAAATTTGGGCTCAATTGGTCATCGAAGTTGCAAGAAAATGATGAAAGAAAACACACCCTTGTTGTACAAATTTGTTGCTTTCAGATGGGAATAATTATTTTAGTGAGAAATTACCTCTTTCTCAAAAACTACGTTACTTCAGAGGGAGTCATTTCCTACAATGTTTTATACTATCAGCAGCTCTCCGTTGCTTGTTACCAAGTAAGTTTTTATGCTAATATTTGTTTTGAGTCATTACCAAACGTGTACGATACCTTTAATACCCAAAAGAAATCTTCTCATGTCATTCTTAGTGCAAATAAAAAACATGCATGTTAAACTGTGGCAGTTGCGATTCTGCATTGAAGGGTCTTACAAATCATTTGTTTTGTCATAAATTGCATCAGTATACTCAAATAGCACAATATCTGTGATTAAATATACCTTGGCCAACCATATTAAGCATGGCGGCCATCTTGGAAAAAATACCTAAAAATTGAAAAATAGTAAATAGTAGCGCCCTGCCTCCTCCTTTTTTATAAAAGTCCGGACGAGAAACTCGTTTCTTATTTTAGTTGGCCTAACAGCTTCTGGTGCTGTATCCAATCCCAACTATCCACATTCACACAGTGCCTCCAGGCAAAGGTCAAGCACCACGCAACCCCCCAATTGTATTTAATTCAAATTTCACACTTCGCTGTTTACTTTTTCTTCCCCCAATATTTTTCTTTGGATCTATTGTCAGAATACCATTACAATAGCAGCATTCAGTTGCCCGTGACCCGTGTCCCGGATCAAAGTGCAAACATTATATCATTGCCAAAGAATGCTGTGATTTTTTACGCAATTTTGTTGTTGTCTTCTTTTTCGTTTACCCCATGAACAAACTTTATTCGTTCAAATGATTTTACATTTGGGATGTTCATGGTTGATTCCGTACACAAACAAATGTAGTCAAGATGTTTTACCTGAACAATATGCTGTGTAATATTGATGGTGTCATGGAATTGGGCAGTGTACTTTGTTTCCAGGGAAACTTGTTGGCAAATGTATCAAGCAGTAATTTTCTGCTTAGCATGTTTAAATGTGTTTAATACGATTAGGCTCATGACTTTCATACCCCCTCCCCACACACCTTTACTACCTTCAGGGGCAGGCAAGATTTTATTTGTGAGATTTGAAAAGCCAATAAACCGACAGAGTTAATTTCATCGGCTGTTGGCCCTAAGGGGGAAGGTGCATTTTTCAGTTTAAACAACTTGACAAAAGTCAATATGTACAGATCAATAGGAAAACTAGATTAGGGCCGTCAAATTTGCTGGTTTTGGTACCCGGCTGACCACTGAAATCACAACATTTTGGGTTCTCCCTCAAGAATTATACAAAAACAAAGTGTTTTATACAAGAATGGGAATTCTTGCCTAGTAGTATTCATGCACATTGGAATAACCAATTTCTATTTTAAAGGGGTCTGTATACGTTTGGTAATGACTCTGAAAATAAATGGCGATAAAAACTTACTTGGTAAGAAGTACAGCAGCTTTGGATAGTATATTGCATTTTGAGAAACTTTTCACTTCGAAGTACTGCGAGTTATGGAAAAAGATATCACTTTTTAACCCCAAAAATTTGAATCTGAGAAGCGTTACTTCTCAGATTGTGTACTCCAATGCCAGATTATTCTTCCTGCGTGGACATAACCACTCCAGATTTTCGGTGATATCTCAAAAACGCTACCACCTTTTGAAATGAAATTTTCACAGGTTGGGTTTATTGTGTGTATCTACATTTGTATAGGATTAAAACAATTGAACGGTACTAAACAAGTATTTGATTTAGGAATATTTCTTGCACAGTACAAAGCACATTGTGATTTCCATACTTTTGGAACGTTACCTTTCACCCATAAGCTGATAAGTTGGTGTTTGTTGATCTGACAGTAATCTGAAAATGAGATTAGTGACTGACACTTCAGAGCAGGGATTGGATTCCAAGCAACCATGAAAGGTTGTTTCTACAATTGCTTCTAGAACTGTGATTTTTACAAAAGTAAATGTAGGAAAATATAGGAAAATAATGTAGGAAAATATGTAAAACTTTTCTGTTTTGTAGGCCTTAATTTCGATTCCTTTCATGTCCTCGGGCTCTGTTTGGCGAAGGGTCAAACTTTGTGTGACGCTCAATGGCTGCATGCATGCTCATAGATTTTACATTGATTGAATGCTGGTATTTATTGATAGCTTTACGTATAAGTTTGCGCCTGTGTAAGCTAGTGCCCCAACACGCGTATGGCTATGAGCGCCGACCGTGTTTTCACAGCTCCAATTAGGCCTATGTCTTTATCAGCCATTTAAAACCAGTCTTAAACTTTCATGTGACCACCTTTCAACCAATAGGATTGCCTAAATAAACTGGGGTATTTATGAATAAACAATAACAGATATTAATATCTTCACAAATGTCAATGCTATATCATTCACTTTTATAGCAATTAAGGTTTGGTTTGTGGTAAACCATTGTTTGTCTTTATTTGAGATAAACCACAATGCCGGTAAACTGCAATGGACTTTGAGAACAGAGCAGAGCCCAATTTCCTAGAGCCGCAAGCAGAAAATAGTGCTTAAAAATTGTCTGCTAAGCAAACATAAGCAGGATACCAGGCACAGATTGTGCATGTGACTTGCTATTTTGGCTAGTAACCTTACTCTGGAAAGCATCATTTTGTTGTGCTTAGCTACTTTTTGTGCTTAAGCAGCTCTATGAAATTGGGCCCTGCATAGAACTGCGTAAGCACAAAAAATAGCTAATCACAACAAAATTATGTACAATTTGTGACTGGTATCCTGCTCATTTCTGCTAAGCAGCAAATTGTTAAGCAATACTTTCTGCTTAAGCAGCTCTATGAAATTGGGCACTGGTTTCCAGTGGATGCACCTGAAACCAAACCAAAGAGCCATGATAAACCACAATGGACGTGAAACCATGCTGAAGAGCCATCACTGAGAGTTAAGACATGTATGGCGGCAGTCTCTCTGAACATGAAGTAGCCAGTCAGACCGCTAATCATCAAGTACAGGCACTTGTCAATAATCTATTACACTCCATAATTCCCCCTGCCTGGTGCGTGTATGACATAACATTGACCGAGTTTGTAATCTTAGACAAGCAAAGGGGGAGTTAATCACAGTCGCTTCACGCCACTTAATTACGGTCTGACCAGCCCAGGTGTTTTCTGGCGCGTATATTTGCATGGAGACTGTATTTGAACGGCATGATTAGAGTCTGAGTCATTAGCTTTTTAACTGGAAGGGATGTTCACGTACTAGGACTGGTGTGGTCTCTGGTGGTTGGAGTGCAGAGCATTTCAATATCAAATCTTGACAGTGGGTTTTTTAATTTTGGACAGGGGGTGTGCCTTCATTTTCGCTGCATGCCCTTCTTTTTTATCTTATCAGTTTTGAAGACCAGCTTGAATGAAAACAAGAAGTGATGTTTGCTGAAATTCATTTAAAATGTTTTCAATCAATGAGGAAATTGAGTTCACATGAGATTAAATAGATTTAAATCGTAGAAAAAAAAATCATTTTGAATACCCTTCTCTGGTGCTTTTCAGGAAGATTCACCAAAAGCCCTGTTACGTCATCACCCATGTTATGTCATTTGTGGGAGCTCGCTCTGTTTCGTATAGCCGCTTTGTTGCATCATGGAGGTATAACAAAGCAACGTTCCACAAGTGACTTCAAAGTATTGTAATTTTTACGCAGGCTGTCAATGGCAGAAGTGTAACTACATGTAGTTATTAAAAACCTTGAGGTTTGGGCCTAATTTGTTTATCAATAATTACAAAAAGAAGTGTTAAAATATCAAAATTACACTTAATTGATAAACAAACACATTATAAACAAGTTTAAATAGCATTCACGATAACAATTTTTTCGCTCAAGTAGCTGTTGATGAATTAAGAGGAATTGCATTTGTACATGCAGCTGTACCAAAATGACCTGCGGTATAAATGAAGAAAACACATTTTTGATGTTTCGATCCGAGCAGAGTCATTCTCAAAGGCGAAATATTGACAACCTCGTCCCCATGGTTTACTTTATTTCCAACCATGTTTACAAAAGTGCAACCCTGGGAGGGAAACTGCTTACTTGGACCTCTGATTGGACAACGACTGGTATACAAAAGTCTAACGTAAACATGTTAAGTTGTACTCATTCAGTATTCACCATGTTCACAGCCAGACTATTCTAATTTGCATACGTATCCAAAATTTTTGGATATGCAAATGATCCAATACCAGGGTGAGAGAGCGGTCAACCTCGTACTGCTCAACACACCATGGGGACGAGGTTGTAAAATTGACAACACAACACATACCAACTACAAGTATATTTGTGTAATAGTCTGGTGGAGTGAAAAGAAAGGACCAGAATCTATTGATCTTTTGTGTGTACACAGAATGAGTCATTTTTATTCAGGTGGAGTGTTTGCACATGTGCCATACATATTATTTGTCTCTTCAGTCTATTAATGCACGCAAGCAGAGTGTGGTGGAAGGGTTAATGCTTGGTCAGGTTCATAAAGTTGCTTAAGCACAAAGATCTGCTTAGCACAACAAAAGAATCTAGCTTGAGAGAAATAGGTCATCATCCAAAAGGCCATACAAGGTAATAATAATAACATACACTCTTAAAGGCACTGGACACGTTTGGAAATTGTCAAAGACCAGTGTTCTCACTTGGTGTATCCCAACATATATGCATAAAATAACAAGCCTGTATTGGGCTCAATTGGTCATCGAAGTTGCAAGAAAATTATGAAAGAAAAAACACCCTTGTTGTACAAATTTGTGTGCTTTCAGATAGGAATAAAAACTTCTTGCAAGAAGTTTTTATTATTTTAGTGAGAAATTACCTCTTTCTCAAAAACTATGTTACTTCAGAGGGAGTCGTTTCCTACAATGTTTTATACTATCAACAGCTCTCTGTTGTTTGTTACCAAGTAAGTTTTTATGCTAATATTTGTTTTGAGTCATTACCAAACGTGTATGATACCTTTAATGTGCACTTCTCTGAAAAAAAACTGTTTCAAGGCGCTTGAAAGAAGAGAATCAAAGTTACAACCGGTGATACTACTATCTGAGGTATATAGTGAGACCTAATTTTGAGGATGTCATTAGATGAATTCTGGCAGGGTGCTTATTCCATATGACTGGGGGCAGCTTTGCGGCTAAAAGCACTGTCCCCATAATCTAGCTGTCTTGCTCCCTGTTTTGCCATCAGACATGATGATCCTGTAGACCTGAGGTTATGAGCGGTTTGTTTGATTGCAGAGGGAGTTCCTTGAGAGATTGTGGTGCACGTCTGAGAAGTATTTTATGGACGATCAGACAAATCTTGGCATCACTTGCGACCGGGAGCCAAGGTGTATCGATTGGTATTGGTTCCCTTCTAATTATTGCTGAGTAGATACAATTTCTGAGGGCTTCAGGCATTCTGTTCTTGTCTAAGGTCAAGCAGTTTTTCCTTATAAAAGGGGACCTCAATGAGGAACATTTCAAGGGGCACTGAGTCCAAAGACCAGGGCACAATTTGATAAAACTGTTCAGGGTTTTCCCCACGCACAAGCTACATGTAACGTATCGGGCCGATATGCGCGAATTGCGTGCCGATACACAAACAAACTCGGCTGATATGTAAAAGAAATTTGGCCGATACGCCCCAAAAAACACATATAGAACAAATTAGCAAGATACCAGTTACAAATAGTGAGTGTCACATAATATTTTGGCTGGTAACCTTATTCTGGTAAGTATAATGGCTTAGCTACTTTGTGTGCTTTTTGAAATTTGGCCCAAGTATGTACTTGTTTGAAGAGTGATGATCGATTGTGTTTGCTAGTTAAAAAGAGGGGGTCGTTGTTTCATCACCATGTCACTATATTTCTTACCTCAGTGTACCTTCCTTTAGAGTGAGGGAAGGGGCAGGAGAGGGAGCGTGCCCCTTTCTGATGGAAGGGGCAGGAGCGTGCCCCCTTCTGATGGAAGGGGCAGGAGAGGGAGCGTGCCCCCTTCTGAAGGAAGGGGCAGGAGAGGGAGCGTGCTCCCTTCTGATGGAAGGGGCAGGAGAGAGAGGGAGCGTGCTCCCTTCTCCCGGAAGGCGCAGGAGCGTGAGCGTGCCCCTTTCTGATGGAAGGGGCAGGAGCGTGCCCCCTTCTGATGGAAGGGGCAGGAGAGGGAGCGTGCCTCCTTCTGATGGAAGGGGCAGGAGAGGGAGCGTGCCCCCTTCTGATGGAAGGGGCAGGAGAGGGAGCGTGCCCCCTTCTGATGGAAGGGGCAGGAGAGTGAGCGTGCCCCCTTCTGAGAGTGAGCGTGCCCCCTTCTGATGGAAGGGGCAGGAGAGTGAGCGTGCCCCCTTCTGAGAGTGAGCGTGCCCCCTTCTGTGGGCAGGAGAGGGAGCGTGCCCCCTTCTGATGGAAGGGGCAGGAGAGGGAGCGTGCCCCCTTCTGATGGAAGGGGCAGGAGAGTGAGCGTGCCCCCTTCTGAGAGTGAGCGTGCCCCCTTCTGAGGGAAGGGGCAGGAGAGGGAGTGTGCCCCCTTCTGATGGAAGGGGCAGGAGAGGGAGCGTGCCCCCTTCTGAGGGAAGGGGCAGGAGAGGGAGCGTGCCCCCTTCTGATGGAAGGGGCAGGAGAGGGAGCGTGCCCCCTTCTAAGGGAAGGGGCAGGAGAGGGAGCGTGCCCCCTTCTGCCATCTAGCCCCTATTTTTTAGGCTTGGCCCCTCTGTTGAGACTGAGGGATGTCTGTCATGGGTATAAGTCTATTGGTTAATGTGTTAATCATGAGGCTATGAGTTACACATAAATAATGCAATCTTTGAGTGCACATTTTTCTTGTTGTGCTTATTCTGCATTTCACAGTGTTAAATGTGTTGGGGGATTAGCCTCTTGCCTCCCACCTGATCTAGTTGCCTGTGGGCAAAAACGGGCCTCTTTTTCCCACCTGGTCTCATCCCCAAGGAAACAAAAATATAGAAAAGCGTCCAAATAGAGGCATTCATTGAGAGAGTAACTTGATGTAAGAAATTTGGGCGCAATTTCTGCAAATTCATCATAACTTTTGAAAGCTGTTTTGTTGTTGCTATGTTGCTAGTTTTGATGCTGTAATTCACTCACTGCTTTCCCAATAATTCTCTTACACATAGAACATTTGTTGAATAAAGTTATATGTAGAGAGGGCACGCTTTCCCTGCTGTACAGCTTTGCCAACACACCTATGGGCATACTATCCAAGTTGTATCTCAAAGATGTAGATAATTGTAGATATCATGTTTTGATTTGTGGTGAAACTACAACTCATTTTATTCAGTTAAGAGGAGTGTACTGATTACATTTACAAGTTTTCTTAAAATCAGGGTTTTAGGCAGGCAGCTGTATCGACCCTTTGCACGATGTGCAGCACACTTACACGTGCCTATCCTGTCCCCAATTGTGGGAATCAAAATGTACACAAAGGAGTTGACCCCCGAAATGGTGGAAACGGTAGACGCGCATTTTGCAGAGGTGCGTTCTGCGTCTGCAAGGGGTCGATAAATGTAGCAGGGATGTAATTTCTCTGTTTTTAACCGGAAATCCAATTTTGTTTCACCCGAAAAAGAAATCTGTGTGTCCCCCACCTCTAAGATCAAATTAATTAAAAAATGAAGATAAAATCATATATAACGCCCCAGAATGCAGAGTAGGGCTTTTAAAACCAATGTTGTTAGTGGGCTTCGTGCTCGCAAGTTTGGGAGCTCGCAAGCTTTCGCGCTTTGCGCTCAGAGTTCAGTTTTTTTTTCAACAGCCTATCACATCCCTGATGTAGCCATGCTAGCGAGACCAAATGAAACAAATCACAACCTGTTTTCAGGAGCAACAGCTTTCACTTTTCATGGCGAGCCATTCTCCTGAAAATAAGATTATTTTGGTATCATTAATGATTACTTTATAAAGTATATTGTGCATGAGAGTAAAAAGTAATTGTGGGGAAAAAACACTGTTATGCATAGGTGAAGTCTTTAAACATACTGCCGGCCTAATTTCCAAGTCTAAGCTAACCCGATAATGTCAACTGTCTGAGATGGTGTTGTTGAGAAACTGACACCACTCCGCAGGGATACTCCACTTTGGGGATGTGATCTGATGATGTCCTGAGAGGGAATCTTATTAAAGATGCACTCTTGGGTTAGCCGGGAGACTAGTGGGGGCAATCTGAGAATGCAATCTAAGAATGGATACTCTTGCACTTCTTGGTCTACTGGGGACATTCCCCCCAAAGAAAAACAAACAAACAAACAAACAAACAAACACCCCAACAAAAAATCAAACAGATTCTTGCTCTACTGGGGGCACTCCCCCAAAAATTATAATAATAATAAAAATAAAAATACAAATAATGAATACAAATAAATAAATAAATGAATAATCAAATAAATAAATAAATAAATATATATATATATTTTTTAAACATTAATTAAAATGATTCTCAACATTTTAAAAATTTGAACAATTTGTTTTGTATAGATGTTACTTTGCATTGGGGATAAAGAATATAATTAGTTTTTACCATACACCGATGTTGGGTAAAAAACAAATTATAATTTTTTTTAATTTTAGAATTCTTGGTTTTTAATTTGAGCCTCAAATAAGAAAAAGGAATCGCTCTCTAAGTTAACTGTAGAAAGACTGTCGACAAAACCAGAACTCTGGGTTGCAGACTGAAAAATAAGTGTTTTATTGGCAACTCAAAAATTGCTGAAACATTTTGTTTACTTGACAGTGTATTTTGGTTAAAGGTTTAAAAAAGATTGTTTGTGGGAAACTGACTGTGGTCTATATTTCTGGTCAAGTGAGAAACTATCATCTGCAAGTCATGCTGTGAATGTGTGGATGGTCTTGTAATTCAAGCCCTTGGTCTGATGAATCCTGAAGGGAGAGGGAATTATTTTCCCCGGGAAATAATTTGTTTTACAACTCGTGGAAGATGTTTCAGAACCACCTGAGACTGTCAGAAATGTACTTTTTGAAACCTATAACGACAAAACATGCTCTTAGATTGAACCATTGCTTCATTAGGTGAAATGGATCGTGACTGACTACACTTAAATTGAGATTATCGACATACCTTTAGGTCTAGTTTTTCTTTAGCAAGACATGAGGGGGGATAACAATTCTAAAGAGGGAAAGATGATAGTTTACAGAACAACTCGTTGTATCTAATTCTGACCTTTCACTTACTTTTGGTTCAAAGTGAAAGCTTGAGGAAGGGTGCAGCCACACCCCCAAACATGGTTAATTTGTTATCGATTGCTCCTCAAGACTGTGCGAATGCTCAGAGCTGCATAAACAATGAAAAATGTCCTGGGGTGTCTGGTTCGAGTTAGTCTTCCCATTGGTTGTGGTTCATTGTTTACAGAGCTCAATATTTATGCGTTAGGTCAAAGGTTAGATTTTGATGCATCAAAACAGTCTTGGAAAGGACCACTAGCACAAGCAGCTGTAAAGAGCCACTTGAACATGTAGTTATCCAAACATTATCATGTCTGTAAAGGCAGGCGACTCTATAAGTAATGAGTCAATTGATAAAATTGAGATATTTTTTAGGAATCGTTAAGCTTTCCCTTTAAAGGTTATTGGAAAGGATAACAAAAAAAATATTGTTTAATTTTAGTCCGAAAGCTTACTGATTTTGAAGTTCATACTAGAACCATTTTTTCTGTGAAATATTTCCCTCTGAAATGAAGTTATATTTGAAAAAACTGTCTGAAAACCTAAAAAACTGCTGATTTTGGTTGTTACCAAATTAAATACAATAAAACTAAGCCGTGCAAATTTTATTTCAAAAGGTGGTAACATTTTTGAGATATCGCCGAAAATCCAGAGTGGTTATGTCCTTGCAGGAAGAATAATCCGTAATTGAAATACACAATCTAAGAAATGTATCTGACAGTAACGTTTCTCAGATTCAAATTTTGGGGGATTACAACTGATATCTTTTTTCATAACCACATTACTTCGAAGTGAAATGATTCTCAAAATGCTTTATACTGTCGAAAGCTGCTGTGCTTCTAACCAATAAGTTTTTATTGCCACTAATTTTAAGAGTGATTACCAAACGTATACCTTCCCTTTAAGGACAATGTTTTACATGCTGTAAATTGTGCGTGTTTTTTCACTATTTTCTCCTGACTCACACAACGGATTAAGCCCAAATTTTCTCAGGTTTGTTATTTCATGTCTATGGTTGATCACACAAAATATGAACACTGTCTGCGAGTATTTTGTCGGCTCTCCCAATCCTGTATAACGCCTTTAAAGGGTGTGTACAACATTGGTAAGGTTGAAAATATAAATGTTTACAGATTTGCACATAACTTACATGGTATAAAGATGGTCATGGTGGAAAACTTCCCTTGAAATAGTTTTGCTTGAAAGGCTATAGTTTTTAGAAAATTAGTAAAACAATTAGTCTTTGTCACTGGTGATAAAATCCGATGTTTGAAAACAGTGAAAATATATAATGGGTTTTTAACTGTTTTCTCATGACTCCGAAGACCGATTTAGCTTAAACTTTCACAGGTTTGTTATTTCATGTATATGTTGGGTCAAATCAAGTGCGGATACTGGTTCTTGACAATGACCAATGTTGTACATTTGCTGTACACGCAACGCAGGGAACTAAAACCCAGCCCTAAGCAGGTGCATCCATGAACAGTGTATGCAATTTGACAGATCCACAGTTGTCGTTCTGCTATCAGATGAGGGCACTGTTCACAAAGCCTTCCTCTACCCTCATGCTTGTCTCTTCCCCCCCCCACACACTCAAGGTTGTTTTGATAAGGGTGAGTAATCATATCCCCTGGTAGATTGGATATCCTTGACTTTGTAGGGGTAAGGGGTGATGCCACCAAGAGGGGACCTGGGAAGGGGGTAACAAGAACCGGGCAAAGGAGGCTGTGTCCTGTATTTTGTTCCACTCCACCCACTGACTTCCCTCCTCGAGGAATAAACAAGAAAACAACATTAAATTAACCAAAGCATACACTTTCTCCTTTAGTTTTAACAATTTTGCATTCACATGATTTTGAATTGATGATGTTGGTACATGTGATGAACTCTAGTGATATGAATCTACTACTTAAAGGGTCTGTATACATTTGGTAATGACTCTGAAAATTAAAGGCAATAAAACCTTACTTGGTGAGAAGTACAGCAGCTTTGGATAGTATAATGCATTTTGAGAAACTTTTCACTAGTGATATGAATCTACATTAATGCACTACTGAAAGGGTCTGTATACATTTGGTAATGACTCTGAAAATTAATGGCAATCAAAACTTACTTGGTAAGAAGTACAGCAGCTTTGGATAGTTTTATGAATTTTGAGAAACTTTTCACTTTGAAGAACTGCTGTTATGGAAAAAGAAATCACTTTTATCCCCCAAAACTTGAATCTGAGAAGCATTACTGCAGTAACTTTTCTCGGATTGTGTATTCCAACTGCAGATTATTCTTCCTGCGTGGACATAACCGCTCCAGATTTTCGGCAATATCTCAAAAATGCTACCACCTTTTGAAATGATATTTTCACAAGGTAGTTTTATGGTATATATCTGCAACTATATAGGATTGAAACAAACAGTGGGTTCCAATTACCAAACGTATTCAATCCCTTTAAGGCGAGGTACAAAGTACGACTTTTTTAGGGAGAGGGCAGGCCTGGAATCATAAGTGGGAGGCCATGGCCTCAGTTGCCCTGGTCTTGGCCTTGGTGCCCCTTCAAAAGTTTCCCATAGACTTGTAAGATTTTTCATTGGAAGTGCCCTTTGAAAACTGAAAATGGCCTTGCCCTCTCAAAGATGAAACTCGAGGTCTGGAATGGATTGGATGGGATTGGGGTAAGGTACAATTTTTGTTTAAGGAGAAGGGATCAGGCAGGGTGAGCCAAGATACAAATTGAGGGGGGGGGGGGAGTTCAGGTGGGCGTGGGATGGTTGGATATCTGTCCTTGCTCCCCCTGAAAAACGTAACCTGAATCAAACAGACATGAAAACATACTCTTCATTGTACACAAAGTACCCCCTCCCCCATGCCTTTCCTTTAATAAATTGTGCAGTGAGATATGATTCTTGTCCTCTGCAACCTCATTGTACCCTCCAGTCAAAGGGCTTTGAAGCGATAAATGTGTTGTTGAGCACTCGGCCATAGTCAATTGAACAGAGCAGGTGTTCTGGTGTTAAGGGGAAATGCACAGGTGTAAGCCACAATCGAAACCTCTGGTACGCAGTGAGTTAACACAGCAAGCTACGCTGCAGTCTTTGCCAATCTTTTGAACTATTATCTTAAACCAAAAATCTAAATCTTTGCAACAATATTGTCGAGTAACTAAACTGCTCTTCTCGGGAGCCATCATTATTCAAAAGAGATTTTCCTGCCAAGGTGTGTCGCCACAAACCTCAGTGACAACCATTTGAAATTGATGAACATGGCGGATTGAGGAATTGGGAATGAATGGTCAGCGTGAAATAGCCTTGGTCATACACAGATCACCCTGATTATAGCAAATTTTTGAGAAACTTTAACCGCTGCACGTCAGATGATGTGCATATCCGCCAAATTTTTTCTAAACTGGCTACTGGCTACAGGTAATAAGCTTCATATTGTACTCAAACATAAGCAGTTCCCCCACCCATTTTTCACTGAAATAGGAGCGCCATTTTTGATGATTTAGTCGAAGGTTAGTTGAGTGCTGTGTGTATTGAAGACATGAGGATGGAACTTAATTTTACTCTTTCGAAACTCAAATGAAAAGAATATCTTTAAGTAATCTTGACGACTTAATTTTTGTTATCCTTGAAAGATACTGAACATCTCAATCATGCATGAGTTAAATGAACTTGGGAACACAATGAAGCTTAGTCTTTGGCGTGTCCAGGCCGAGCGGATAAGAACAATGGACTCAAGCTCCGGTGTTTCTGATCAGCAGAGTGTGGGTTCGAGTCCTGGTCATGACACTTGTGTCCTTATGTAGCTCTGCATACCTTGTAGGAAAAAATACTAAGCGCTTTGATACGCACATCGGGTGTGATAAAGCGCTATATAAGAACTCGGTATTATTATTATTAGTCGGCACACCATCAATCAATTTTCACCTTTTCTGGGCCTAAAATAGCAATAACCATTCCCTCTAGGAATCCAGTGGACTTACCTCTGCCTGTACCCCCCCCCCCCCCAATTCTCAGCCAACATTGGTTATCTATCAAGCATTGTAATAATTGCCCTCAATGTTTGGCTAGAAACTTAATAAATGTTTTAAATAGATATATTTATTTATATTGCTTTATACCTTCCCAACTTTTTACAAAGCAATTATGTGGTTAAGTGCCTTGCTCAAGGGCACAAGTGCCATGACCGGGATTCAAACCCACACTCTGCTGCTGACATCACCAGAGCTTGGGTCCGATGAACTAGACCACTCAGCCACGACACACCATTGCAGTCAGCCCTCCCATGGCAAAACAGCCCAACTGGAATATTTTTTATTATTTTTTGTATAAGATAATTTCTAGGTAAATTGAGGGCGCTTTTTCCCTTTTTAAAGTTTCAAAGGCATATTATGTATGGTTGTGAGTAAAACATGTCCTATCTCGGCCTCTTTTTACACTTTTGGCCCATTTTTGCCATGGAAGGGCCATGCTGCTCAAAGGTGCTATTATGAACTGACCACAATCTGCTTGGTAAAACATCTCACTACGCCACTACGCCACTGATTGAAAGTGCTTGAATACACAACAAGAACCCTACGTTTTACACTGTGTTGCACTGTTGTGAAATCTCTGTATAATCTGTTATACAGTACACCGAAACTCCCATACCCATTAGGGGACTCCAATGTTTATTTACATGTAGATAATGTTACTTCTGAAAAGATTTTTAAAATCTTGCCTTTCATCAAAATCTATACACTGTAGTTGTTTACAGACTCTGCTAAATAAACAAAACAGTATAATGTTACTTGTGAAAAGATTTTTAAAATTTTGCCTTTCATCAAAATCTATAGACTGTAGTTGTTTACAGACTCTACTAAATAAAGAAAACCGTTGATGGGGAAAGGGGATTGGGAGATTTATGCTTTAAATAAACGGAAATGAAAATGGTACAACTTTCATAATGCAATAATTGCAGCGCCCAAGGAGACAGACTTAAAGACAAAGCAAAGGTCTGTTTTAATGACCAGCCCCAATTGTTTTTTTTATAGTTTCAATGTGAAATGTCATTAATTATAAACTTCATTCCCGTGTCAATTACGAAGAGAAATATTTCCTTCTGAAAAACTGTGAGTCAAACAAAATAGCACTTGAAGACCCTTAAATCATCATTGCTAATTTTATTTTTACAACAAAAATAGATAATGGCTGGACGTTTCGACCTTAGCTGAGTCTGTCTTGAAGGTAAAGTGACAACACACACACAGAAAACAATTCCACTGTATACATGTACTTGTTTATGTGTGTTGTGTTGTCAGTTTGCCTTCGAGAAAGACTCTGCTAGGGTCGAAACGTCAGGCCATTAAAAAGTTCCTTTTTGAAGTTTGAAATTGCTAATTCGATTTTTTGTTTTGTGTTCATTCAATGATTCAATTGAAATAGTCCAGATATGAACGCGTGCAAAATCCCTTGACAAAGACATAAAACCCTTTCCATTGATTTCACTGAAATGTGACCGCTGAAGTTTGATGAAATTTTCACAGGTCTGGCGGATATGGCATTTGTTGAAGACTGAAAAACTAGAGGACGTGAACGAATATAACTTTAAAGTGAGAGAAATTATCTGACAGTGAATGATGAAGGTTACATCCATTAGGTTTAATGTGACCTTGACTTTCAGGATAGGAGAGAGCCTTTCAGAATCCATTTGTGTTTGCGTAAAACGCTGATGAATATTGGTCGTTGCTTTTATAGGTAGTTTTTTTCCGTCCTTCTGTACAATGATTAGTATGAACATACACACGTATGATGAGAGTATTTATTGTGAGATAATGCACTGTAGAGAGAAATCTTCCTAGGGTTTGTTTTTAAGGAAGTGTACTATGGGATCTGAGAAACAATTTCACATGCTCACTTGGGACTCTGTAGAATATCATGTTTTTCTTCATGGGATTTTTGTGTTAAAGGGACACGTTGCCTTGGATCGGCGAGTTGGTCTAAAGAAAGCGTTTGTAACTGTTTGTTATAAAATGCATATGGTTATAAAAGTAGAATACAATGATCCACACAAAATATGCCTCGAAATTGCATGGTTTTCCTTTTACTTTGCGAACTAAGACTTTGCGAATTTTGTGGAGTCAAAAATCCACAAAATGGCCGACCATGTTTGTTCACGATGTTAAAGGAAAACCATGCAGTTTCGAGACATTTGTGTGGATCATTGTATTCTACTTTTAAAACATCTTTCTATGCATTTTATAACAAACAGTTACAAATGTTTTTTATAGACCAACTCGCCCGATCCAAGGCAACGTGTCCGTTTAACTGCACATGTAAAGAAGATGTCATTTTCAGCAGTCTGAAACAGTGTATAACAGGCATGATATTTTTCCAACTTGAATCCGATTTCCAGTATTTTGACCCTCAGAAAAAAGAACAATTTTTTTAATAATTAGCCTGAAAAGTCTATAAGCCAATACCATTATGTATGTAGGTCAGCCCTTGTACTCAATAACTTTTCCTACTTTTTATCAAGAGCCAAATATCATACTGTACCTGGTGTGAGGTTTTTGAGGATTTCTATTGAACTGGTCCTCATTCAGGGAAAAACTGGTAAAGAAATAAAATTAGTTTAAATGTTTACCATGGCCTGGTTTTTTTTATCAGCTCCTGGGTATGTAAACATTTTACACTGTTGACAGTTAACAAATTTTTTTCACACTTTCACTCTGAGGCTCTACAGAAAGTTTGTCAGGAAAAATGAGATAGGCCCTAATAAATTAATTTACATTGTAAATATACATTGTGGCAGCTTTACGCATGTATTTGGCCGACCTTTCAGTATCATCCACAGTGGTTTTGGAAGTTGGATAAAACTGTGATAGATAAACTATGGCAGCCTGCAATATGAAATAATGTTCTGAAAACAAAGATTACACAGTCAACCCTCCTACTGTCTGACCATTCAATATCATTCCCTTTGGTTTTGAATGATAGATAAACTATGCCAGCCTGCATTTTGATATCATGTGGTGAATGCATCTACACAGTACAAAGTCAGCCCTCCTACTGTCTGACCATTCAATATCATTCCCTTTGGTTTTGAATGATAGATAAACTATGCCAGCCTGCATTATGATATCATGTGGTGAATGCATACAAAGTCAACCCTCTTACTGTCTGACCATTCAATATCATCCACTCTGTGGTTTTGAATGATGGATAAACTACATGTATGCCTGCCTGATGACAACGTTGTGCACAGTACACAATGCAGTTCTGTGCTCAGCTGTGTCACCATACACAACCCGTGCAGTTGAACGGTTTTGAATGGTTATAGTCAACTCCCTGGAAAATGTTACCAAGAATATAATTATGAGGTCAACACTGAAAATTTGCTGAAAGTAGACAAATTTTGTTATTTTGCTATTTTGCTGTAAGAAATAGGGCACTATTTTTTATACAAATGGCCAGGACATAGCTTTTATACAAATGGGACTTTCTAGAAATTCTTCGTCGATTTTCCTTCCACGGATAAATATGTTGAAATTGTTTGGTATTGTGCTTTTTGTTTTGTTTTGCTGACAGTCCGTGAAATGAATAAAGAAAAGGGATACATTATGAATGGAAGAAGAAACCATCCAAAAATAGCAGCTGTGGTGACTGTGTACTAAATAAGTACACTGTGGTCATATGGGCGTGTGGTGTGGTTACCGGGCATGTGGTGTGATTACCAACCATTAGCATGACCTTATTAGGGAATCATGACATTGACTATGGACTCATAGAGTTTGTCTATAGCCACTGTGTGTAAACAAAACCTTACACTGTTTGGCCATCCTGTCATGCTTCCCTATTTATGCACTATTATGGCAGTGATAGTTGTCATTCTCATTTTGAATGGAGGATCAGACTTTTTATTCCTTCTAATCTCAGTTTGGTTTTATTCAGTGTATGGAATAAAATCAAAATCATTTGGACTATGATGAAGACTTTGACAGTTGTGTTTAAAAATAGAACTTACAAGTCCATTTTGACAAATGTTTATTATATAGAAAGTAAAGGGTCTGTATACGTTTGGTAATTGGAACCCATTTTTTGTTTCAATCCTATATAGTTGTAGATATATACCATAAGACTAACCTGTGAAAATTTCATTTCAAAAGGTGGTAGTGTTTTTGAGTTATTGCCGAAAAATCTTGAACGGTTATTGTATGTCCACGCAGGAAGAATAATCTGCAATTGGAATACACAATCTGAGAAAGCGTTACTGCAGTAGCGCTTCTCAGATTCAAACATATACTGAACCCTTTAAACATGTACATGACAATTTACTACACAATTTTTTTTCTGTGAGATATTAAATTGTCTACAATTTCCTGAGTTTTTTTTATATAATGAGTTCTAATGCAGTATCTGTGGAGGCAACAGCTCAATTGCAATTATACGAATTATTACAAACGCCATCAAATTTCAAAAACATCTGGGAAAATGGTCGGTAAATGCTAAAGAAATTTACGCCCTATCTGCACACTGTCAAGTTGTGATTAAAATTGGTTCCAAAACTGAGAATTTTTTCTCATATGCGTGCGCCCAACCAAAGCATCTCTCGTTACACTTAGTTCATCCATGAGGTGGAGCAGGGCTCGTATCTTACACTGGACCGCAGGCCTGAGGCCACTAGTTTTAGTGTCAGGCCAGTAGACCTTTGACCAGACAAGTCCGGCAGTCTTAAGTTTTGTAATTGAATATTAATTATTAATAATATCACTGTGTAATATCTCAAACAAAAACAACTTATGTTCAATTGTTGACTTTGAGTCTGATAAAATACCCATCAATTCTATTGAGTAGGCATATTGAACAAAACCAACTGAAGTTCAATTGTTGACTTTGAGTCTGATAAAATACCCTTCAATTCTATTGAGTAGGCATATTGAACAAAACCAACTTAAGTTCAATTGTTGACTTTGAGTCTGATAAAATACCCTTCAATTCTATTGAGTAGGCATATTGAACAAAACCAACTTAAGTTCAATTGTTGACTTTGAGTCTGATAAAATACCCTTCAATTCTATTGAGTAGGCATATTGAACAAAACCAACTTAAGTTCAATTGTTGACTTTGAGTCTGATAAAATACCCTTCAATTCTATTGGTAGGCATATTGAACAAAACCAACTTAAGTTCAATTGTTGACTTTGAGTCTGATAAAATACCCTTCAATTCTATTGAGTAGGCATAGTATACTCAAGAATCATAAAGACAAATAAGATAAATCTGATCTTACATGTCTTAGTGCTTGTTCAAATAAAAACAGTTAAATGCACGTTAAACTGTGTCAGGAAGGTTTGGGGGGTTTTTCATTTTGATTCTGGTCTTGTAAAAACAATTCTGGTCCAGTACACATTTTTAGCTACAAGCCCTGCGGTCTTGTGGATTTTCCTCCCAAATTCGAGCCCTGAAGAGCATTGTGTGTTTTACCCTCATCCACAACCTGGCCTTTAAGCCTTCTGTATAGGATCCATGCATCTTATCATCTATCTGATAACATTGGTAGGCGCCCAGATACTAGGCTAGGTTGAGGTCGGGGTAATTGTGTGCAGGTCTGCCCGCCACAATATCAGATGTGTTCAATCGTCTACATTCCACTCTCTCTCGCTCTCGCTCTCTCTCTGGATGATTATTATCAACTAGTTATGCGACCACAGAAAAACCTCTGACTGCTGGAGTACACGTTATAACTTTGAGTCCGTCACTGTTAGATGATTAAGATGTTCCCTCCTCACTACTGCATCTTGGTGTATATGTACACACTACACGGACATCTTAAGTGTTGTTGTTGTAGACCATGAATTTTGTTGTGCAATGGACGGGAGTCCACGCAACAGTTTTCTTGCGGAGAAAAGACTCTGGATTGATAATGCGCCAGCGTTGGAAGCGAGCGGCGGGTGTTTGAGTCAGTTGAGCGGGGGATTAGATTGTTTGTGTGTGACTTCTCTTGACTTCAGGTACAGTATGTGTGTGTGTGTAGGATGGACGGCATGTTGATGACACGGATGGAATGTTCCATTCAGGCTGTGTGCATTGAGGACATGTTGGTGATGTGAGTTTGGTTGCATTGAGGGGTTTTGGTCCGTCCTCTGTTTTTTGCCCAAGGTTACTTGTATCTTAAAAACAACTACATGTACGTATTTGAATATTAGCCTTTCAGAGATCATTCGTTTCTGTATAACCATCGTCATACACCCAAACATGGCCAATATTGTTGAGTTATTAACATAATTTTTTGTTGTAAAAGTGTATGAAAAATAATATGAATCACAAAGTTTGTTTGTTTTTAGACAAATAGATACTATGTCAACATGGAAAATATTTGAAAATGTCAATTCAGGACATGACATTTACTTTGACCATTTTGTTGGAGTGGAAATAGGTAAGATCTTGCAGACATTTGCGGCCGCTATGAGCATTTTGGTACAAGCCGTTTCCGGCAGCTAAGGTCAAACTAGTCTTCTCCTTCTGGTCCGTTTGGTTACATTGATTTGAGAATCATGAATGTACACGTAGTAAATTTGGGTTGCTACATCATATGCAGCGACAATTATGCAAACTGATTTTCGATTCCCCATTTCAGGGTTAATACTATACATGGTTGTACTATGGCATGTCTGATGGTAGCATCGGAGTGTGGGTTCGATTCCGGTCATGACACTTGTGTCCTTGAGCAAGAAACTTAACCATAATTGCTTCTCTGAACCGAGGTGTATAACTGGGAACCTGTGAGGTCCGAGGTGGTATTATGTTGAATTTAACCCCTAGTTTCTTGCCATATTAAGCAGCTTAGGTTGTCATGGTTGTATGCTCTCCAGGGAGTTGAGAAAGTTTGAGAAATTATCAAAATACGTAAGGCTGATGATCTAGCTACCATCTGCGCTACAGTTTATAAGAACTGCGTAATAATGTTATTATCAGGTGTCTTCGTACGATGGACAGAGTATACTGTCCGAAACGCATGAGCCCTTCGGTCTTCTCAGAACCACCATCACTCAAAGAGAATTATCTAGATGGTGTTACTGCAAATTTTTTATGTCTATTATCCTTCCACCATGTAAACCTTCAAGTCTTAATGATATTATTGTTATTACTGCTATATTTACCCTTCAGCCTCGTTTTAGGTTGAATTGATTTGAATGGGAGAGAAACAAAATGGCTGCGTTAGGATAAAATTCTACATGTACACCATACTCATCTCTTAATGTTCATTTACAGGGTAATCATTTTTACCACACACCACACATTATGACATGTTTGAATTCTTACACCTACTATACAAGCATGCATGGTCATGAGATCAAGCATTACCCTTGAGGTAAGTAGATGGAAATGACTGAGAGGGCAGTAAACAGGGGGATATACATCCTAAATAAATAATTTTGTTCCTAATTACACTGTAGAGCAACCGACCGTGACGATATTCGTATTGTTACATATTTCATTCTGTATCACGGATAAAACACACAATATATATTTTTTTATCCCGATGCAAATTTATCATATACCTTGTATCTTGTACCTAGGCACCGTCCATCCACTGCAGGATGTACATGTAGCCCTCTGTCAGATTCCTCCATGTAGCCCTTTCCTTTCCAGTATGTACCTTGTACCTTGTATACCTTGTATCTTGTACCTTGTACCTTGTACCTTGTACCTTGTACCTGGGCATTGTCCATCCACTGCAGGATGTACATGTAGCCCTCTGTCAGATTCCTCCATGTAGCCCTTTCCTTTCCAGTATGTACCTTGTACCTTGTATAACTTGTATACCTTGTACCTTGTACCTTGTACCTTGTACCTGGGCATTGTCCATCCACTGCAGGATGTACATGTAGCCCTCTGTCAGATTCCTCCATGTAGCCCTTTCCTTTCCAGTATGTACCTTGTACCTTGTATACCTTGTATCTTGTACCTTGTACCTTGTACCTTGTACCTTGTGTACCTGGGCATTGTCCATCCACTGCAGGATGTACGATAGCCCTCTGTCAGATTCCTCCATGTAGCCCTTTCCTTTCCAGTATGTACCTTGTACCTTGTATACCTTGTACCTTGTACCTTGTACCTTGTACCTTGTACCTTGTGTACCTGGGCATTGTCCATCCACTGCAGGATTTAGCCCTCTGTCAGATTCCTCCATGTAGCCCTTTCCTTTCCAGTATGTACCTTGTACCTTGTATACCTTGTACCTTGTACCTTGTACCTTGTACCTTGTGTACCTGGGCATTGTCCATCCACTGCAGGATGTACGATAGCCCTCTGTCAGATTCCTCCATGTAGCCCTTTCCTTTCCAGTATGTACCTTGTACCTTGTATACCTTGTATCTTGTACCTTGTACCTTGTACCTTGTACCTTGTACCTAGGCATTGTCCATCCACTGCAGGATGTAGCCCTCAGTCAGATGCCTCCATGTGGCCCTTTCCTTTCCAGTATGTACCTTGTACCTTGTACCTTGTACCTTGTACCTTGTACCTTGTACCTTGTACCTTGCACCTAGGCATTGTCCATCCACTGCAGGATGTAGCCCTCTGTCAGATTCCTCCATGTAGCCCTTTCCTTTCCAGTATGTACCTTGTACCTTGTATACCTTGTATCTTGTACCTTGTACCTTGTACCTTGTACCTGGGCATTGTCCATCCACTGCAGGATTTAGCCCTCTGTCAGATTCCTCCATGTAGCCCTTTCCTTTCCAGTATGTACCTTGTACCTTGTACCTTGTACCTTGTACCTTGTACCTTGTACCTTGTACCTTGTACCTTGTACCTAGGCATCGTCCATCCACTGCAGGATGTAGCCCTCTGTCAGATTCCTCCATGTAGCCCTTTCCTTTCCAGTATGTACCTTGTACCTTGTACCTTGTACCTTGTACCTTGTACCTTGTACCTTGTACCTTGTGTACCTGGGCATCGTCCATCCACTGCAGGATGTAGCCCTCTGTCAGATTCCTCCATGTAGCCCTTTCCTTTCCAGTATGTACCTTGTACCTTGTACCTTGTACCTTGTACCTTGTACCTTGTACCTTGTACCTTGTACCTTGTACCTGGGCATCGTCCATCCACTGCAGGATGTAGCCCTCTGTCAGATTCCTCCATGTAGCCCTTTCCTTAGCCACTCTGGCCTAGTTCTTCCCTGCGATCTTCACTATGTCATCCCTCCATCTTTTCTTTGGTCCACCTCTGGATCTTTTCCCTACTCTGGGTTGCCATTCTATGGGTTCATTGTCCATCTGATTCCCCGTTTACACTAGATCCAGAAAGGTGGATCAGGGCCGGATCTGATCCTGCAATGTGGATTAACAGCTAGTGTAACGCAAAAAAGCGTAGGACCAGACCCGGTTCAAGATCCTGCAATTTTAATCCACCTTTTGAGGAGGGTTGAACCCTGCAATTGATCAGATCTGGCAAATTGGATTCCAGAATCAAGTGTAAACGCAAAGGTGGATCAGACAACGCAATTCAATGTGGTCATTTCCGGTTTCGCTAGGAATGGTGTTTTTTTTGCTAATATTTTTATGTGACAGCTGTGATCAAAAGTGGGATCAGAGCTGGATCAGGCACTGGTGTAAACGTACTCTTGGCCCAAGACGTCAGTGATCGATAAGCGGATAGTGTACTGCGCTCATTGTAAATCATTATAGCGTGCCCTCTTCGCCAGTCAAGTTGGGTAATTCAAGCCACAAGAGGACGCTATAACGAGTTATAACCGAGCGCAGTACACTATCATATCGTCCTGCGTCTTGGCCAAGAAAATGGTAGCTAAAGCGACACCAGATCTTGATCTGTGGTCGGATAAAAACACCAGATCTCAATCCACCTTTCTGGATTGAGTATAAACGCTGATTTCTGTTGTCTGTTATCCTTGCTACGTGACTGATTGCTCATTTCATTTCATTTTGTTGACATAGTTTGTGATATCTCTCACTTTTGTTTTGTCTGTTTGGTGAGGTATCCGGTCTCTCAGTGTAATCCTAGCATTATTCTTTCCATTGCCCTCTGAGTGGGAGCCAATTTATTATGTACGTACTTAGTTAGTGCCCATGTTTGACATCCATAAGTTTTACCATCACATGTACACATAGACGGTTTCAGGTTTCAATTCTGGAATGTATGTTGTCATATTATAATTCATTTATACATAACATTTTACTAAATATATATTTTAATGTTGGCCTTCAGTTATATTAAATATATAACATTCATAATTTCTGTCACAATAAAACCATTCTGATGGTATAACAAACAAACGAACAATAGCATTGAATACTACTACTTTGTTAAATTGCACACATTATTGCGGGACCAAATATTCATATCTGTTTGCATATTTTGTAGAATTTAATCAACTGTGGTTGAAAAAAACACTTCTGATTGCTTGGAAAGAATTAACAACATACCTGGCATAGGTATAAACATTCAAAGTGCAGCTTACACCAAGTACAGTGTGCACACTTTTCATGACATTTTGTAGGGATGTTTGGGTTCAATATTTTAAATAATTTTGGGTTGAACAATGAAAAACTGACCAGGCGGGACTTGAACCTGCGACCTCCAGCCAAGCGTAGGGGATGTTTCGTTCAATATTTTAAAAATAATTTTGGGTTGAAAAAATGAAAAACTGACCAGAGCGGGACTTGAATCTGCGACCTCCGGCCAAACGTGCTGGCGCTCTACCAACTGAGCTATCTCGCCCTATGTTGGCGGTCTCCCTATTTTGTCAATATCTTTGTTCCTCGATGCAAAGTTAACATCTATTAAATCATTCGGTGCCCGCTGCTAACACATAGGATTCGAACTGCCTCTAGCCACCAGGCTAGCTCGGTGGTCTAGTGGTAAGACATCTGCTCTAGCAATGCAATGGTCGTGGGTTCGGATCCCACCCGAGTGATTTCCTGTGAATTTTGTTCACAGAACTCTTGAAAGTACTGAGTATACAGTGCTTAACACATCGGTGTAAGGGTAAAAAATAAATTATGGCTTTGTTCCTGGTTTCATCATTTTATTTGCTTTAACGACTCTTCGGTTTCACTGTTTTTGTTTACTCGGAAGCAAAACGTGAAGTTCGGCAGACTTTTTTATATAATCTATGATGACCAATTTAATCACCACAGCCGATATAGCACTATTTCCGTGCAAGGTTGGTTGTTGATTAAATAACGTGAACGGTCGGTTTCAACAGACAAAGTTTCCCCTTTGATGTTTAGATCATTTCATGGAAGTCCAGTTGCGCATGATCGGATGACTTGGTCAGGCAGAGATTGAAATAGCTCAGATGAAAATACCATGTGGACTGGCTGTCATCACAGCTGAATCTTCTATTGCCACAAACTTGTACCCATATACGGGGACGTAGAGTTTCCTTCCTTGAGTGAACTTGCTGTATTTATTTCACGAGCAATTTTTAGTTCAATTCACAAAAGAGTATCGTATAATTCGAAAGGGAGCATGGCTTCAGCAGGCGTTCCACATTTGCTGTGCAATGAGTTATTTAGATCCTTTGCTCTCACAAGGTATGTTATGTATTATGAAGGAATCAAAGTTAGAATGTTTTTATATATTTTTTTATTTACAACAAACCGTGGAGTGTCTCTGTAAAAGGATCTTGAAGATCTGTATGAATGTTTTTAAAATAGATGTTAACTTTGCATCGGGATAAAATTTAATTTGTTTTTACCCTTACACCGTGAACCCCTTCTCTTTACGATAAGTGCACTGGGTTCTTTTACATGCATTACACAACACACGGGACCTACGACTTTACGTCCCATCGAAGGACAAAGCAATAATGGTTAAGTGTCTTCCTTTCAAAGGTCACCAGTGTCACGACTGGGACTGAACCCACACTGCTGATCAGAAACACCAGGCTTGAGTCCGGTGTTCTTATCTACTCGGCCGCGAATTGTACATGGTTGTTTGTCCACAAGTTTACTAGTAATAGTTAGGTCATAACTCTAGTTACAAGTCAAACTTGCTCCAATAGAGTGTTAACATGGTGGACCAGTGACTTCACAAGTAAACACCATACTCTCTATTGTGCCATTTTGTTACACATGATACAAGATCAGTGGTCTTATAATTTGTTTTTACCCTTACACCGATATGTATTAAGCACTGTATACTCAGTACTTTCCCGAGTTCTGTGAAAAAAAAAAAGCCACAGGCAAATCACTCGGGTGGGATTCGAACCCAAGACCTTTGCATTGCTAGAGCAGATGTCTTACCACTAGACCGCCGAGCTACCCCTATGTGTTAGCAGCGGGTACCGCAACGATTTAATAGATGTTAACTTTGCATCGGGGACAAACAAATAATTTGTTTTTACCCTTACTTTGATGTGTATTAAGCACTGTAAGCACGGAATCTTAATACTTTGTGAAATTGAGCCCAGGAACTTGGGTTTGTATAATAAGAACTTATTTTCACATTCACAAGTATTAAAGGCACTGGACACGTTTGGTAATTGTCAAAGACCAGTGTTCTCATCCGTTAGCAATTGGCCGGATTCGAACCCTCAACCTTGTGATTGCAAGTCCTGTAGTCTAACCACTTGACCATAGTGACTTGGAGATTGATGCCACCGTGGTACTTCTTCAGACGCCGATTTCACAAAAGAGCTAAGATCGCTCTTAAAGGCACTGAACACGTTTGAAATTGTCAAAGACCAGAGTTCTCACTTGGTGTATCCCAACATATGCATAAAATAACAAACCTGTGAAAATTTGGGCTCAATTGGTCATCGAAGTTGCTAGAAAATAATGAAAGAAAAATACCCTTGTTGCACAAATCTGTGTGCTTTCAGATGCCTGAAAAGACTTCTGGCCAGAAGTCTTTTACAGATTCAAATATTTCAAAGAAAAATTACCTTTTTTTCTTAAAAACTACGTAACTTCAGAAGGAGTCTTTTCTCACAATGTTTTATATTATCAAAAGCTCTCCGTTGCTCGTTGTCAAGTAAGTTTTTATGCTATTTTGTTGTTGTAATTACCAAACGTGTGTTTTCTCGTTAGTAGATGCTTGACAGGCTCGGAATAACCGTTTGACATGCTAGTCAGAGTCAACTAATTTTAGCAGTAGGCCAGTAACCCCCAAAATAATTAAGTACTATAGTCTAATTCTTTCCAAACAAGTGCCTGTACTTTTTTTTTTTAAAGAAATTTACTGATAATTAATGTATACTTGAGGTTTCCAATTCGAACGTCCTGAAAGTGAAGTTATTTATTTGTTTAAAGAGGTATTATTTTTAGGTATCATCAAAATAATTCTGATCAGTGAAAGTGCCGAGTCATTAGATCTGTGATCTAGCCGAGAATAATCGAAATTCAAGCGGAGCTTTAAGACTACACAGAGCTGCGTATTGAGAAAGCTGTGACAAGGAGGGAACAGTTTTCTTTGGTCGCGTGGTTGCTGGATGCTGGATGCCATTTTTGGTCCAAACGCAGCAGAACCCAATGTGCAAGCTAGTTTGACACCCTGTGTGAAACATGCGTTGTTGTTGTTCTGGGATTTTTTTCGAGCTGAAAAGAAAATGTTTCTAATCGTAAGTTGTCGCAAATCTTCCAATACACAGCTCTGAGACTACTGCCTGTGATACTCTTGTTTCCTGTTTCTTTCTTCAGACTTGCCAGGGAAGGGGGGGCTTGTCAAGAATCTTTGTGTTTGTGGGTGTAAAAATGTTACCACTGGTGTAAATCTATACCTGAAATCTAACCGTTTGTTTCAACTGTTTCTTTTCATTTTTAGATACAGTGTGTAATAACAAGTTATCGTCATGGTACTTTGAGAGAGATGGACAGTTGTACTGCAGGCAGGACTACCTGGCCAAGTTTGGAGAAGCGTGTAACGGCTGTGCACAAATCATAACCGGACCTGTCATGGTGAGTTATGTGGCTATGAAATGTGTCTTTAGCTGTGGCTGTGGCTGTTGGATTTGTGCGGATACACTGATGTAGCCCATTCAGTGTAGACACTAGCCATAGCCTTAGCCGTTATTGGTGGCTCAGCCCGAGACTAATGTAATACAGTCATCAGATTCAGCATCAAGAAATATTATCATGTACACTCCAGCGTTCTCCATATTAACAGTGGCTCCGCTGGCCCAAAGCACAGTTAAAACACGGCCAGTCAAAATTCACTCCAAGTGGTCCGGCTCAGCTAGCTCAGTGTTGAAAAGCATTCCTATTTCATTTCAAGTATGGATTACTGAAAAAGCTGACAGATTATTGGAATGACAAGCTAACTGGTCCTGCTGGCTAGTCACTGTAGACAAAACCAGGGCAAACCCTGACCACAACCCATTACGTGAGTGTGTGGAAGTGATCGAGAGACAATTGACTGATAATTTAATCATTCTCCCAAGAAGTAGACAGGGCTGTATAATATTCGTTTTGGGCTCTGTTAGGTGTAAAACAAAAACAATATGCTGAGGACCGATAATTTAGACATACCCACAACCTACTGCACTTGTCTTCTTCGTTACCCAGTGAGCCTTTTTCCAGGTTACACTTCCCCAGTTATATACCAGAAACGCAAGCTCTTATTTCTTGGTACTTTTGAGTTCTGTGGGGGAGAACATAAATTAACAAAGGACACCCTTCAAAAGGAGACTCAGACGTATTGTCTTCTTTTCCACTGAGCTTAGTCAATAAAAAGAAGCCAATTTCTTGACTTTTTACCCATTATTAGAAGTAGCTAAGTTCCGTTTACTTGGTACTTTTGAGTCCTGTGGGATAAATATTCGCATGGATTTGCACCCATACCCTGCTGGAGTCGTTGCTAGGCTTTTTTACCTCAGAGACAAAAAGTAGCCAAGCTCAGTACTGAAACTTTCGATTTCTTTGGGGGAAAACATCCACGTGGACTAGGACAGGATTTGCACCGGTACCCTGCCGGAGGCATCGCTTCAGGCTTCCTTACCTCTGAGATTGCATGGTGACGTGAAAAGCTTACTGCTTGATTTTTACTCATTTATTAGAAGTAGCAATGCTCAGTTCATGTGTGCTTGGTATTTTCAATTTCTTTTGGGGGAAATATCCACATGGACTAGGGCAGGATTTGCACCGGTACCCTATACCTCTGAGATTGCATAGTAACATGAAAAGCTTACTGTTTGATTTTTACTCACTTGTTAGAAGTAGCAATGCTCGGTTCATGTGTGCTTGGTATTTTCAATTTCATTTGGGGAAAATATCCACATAGACTAGAACAGGATTTGCATCGGTACCCTTCCGGAGGCATCGCTTCAGGCTTCCTTACCTCTGAGATTGCATAGTGACATGAAAAGCTCATATTTTTTGGATTTTCACTCATTTATTAAGTAGCAATGCTCGGTTCCGTGTGCTTGGTATTTTCAATTTCTTTGGGGGAAAAATATCCACAGTGGGCTAGGACAGGATTTTCCTGAACTCTGCTGGAGGCGTTGCTAGGCTTCTTTGCCTCTGAGATTGCCCCAGTGACGAGAACCTTACTTCTTTGTGATTTTGACTCTTTTATTAGAAGTAGCCAATGTTAATACATATACTTGGTACCTTTCAATTTCTTTGAGGGAAAATTGTCTACATGGACTAAGGCAAGATTTGCACCCGTAGCATTAGCCCCTGCCAGCAGAGCGAAAGAAGATGAACAGGAATATGTTATGCAGAAGATCAGATATGTAGTCTGGAGATAGGCCATGAAGAGCTTTGAAAGTGAGGAGATTTAACTTATACGCGATTCATAATTTGATCGATACTTGGTGCTTCTGAGTTGTGGGAAAAAAATGTGCAGAAACTGGACTCTGTGCATCTCCAAGCTGCCCAGTGCAGCAGTGATAAGAGAATCTGACTGTCTGAAGTTCATCTATATTTGTACTTTGAGGAGAGCAATTGTACCACATGAACCAATCTCACCAGATGTCTGGGGTGTCATGTGGCCGAGTGGTTTAGAGCATTGAATTCAAGTTCTGATGGTTAAGTCATTAGGGTGTGGGTTCGAATCTCGGTCGTGACACTTGTATCCTTGAGCAAGATACTTCACTATATAATTGCTTCTCTTCACCCAGGGGTATAAATGGGTACCTGCGAGGGTAGAGGTTGATATTGTGTTTGAAAAAGCCTTCGGAGTGCCACGGCAGCTCGGGGATGTATACTCCCCAGGGAGCTGAGAAAGATTTAAGGAATGTTATCGGCCCAATGACCAGGGCACTAATGTAAACGCATTGAAACGTTATTGTAAAATGCACTATATAAGAACTAGTTATTACTATTATTAATATGTCACCCACCCTCTATTAATTTGGGGATTCCGATTCCCCCAGTCAGGGCTCGAATTCAGGGTAAAAATTCACAAGACCGCAGGGCCTGTAGCTCAAAATGTTCACTGGACCAGAATTGTTTTTAGAAGACCATAGATCAAAATTAAAATAAACTTCCTGACACAGTTTCCTGCCTATGTTCAAAACATTCACAGCCCTTCACAAAACCACTGGTTTGGCTTGGGCTCTGGCTAAGGCACTGATACACCTGTTTGGAACCCTGTATCAAAAGTGTACATTTTAAATGACTACAGAGTCCAAGCCTAAGCCTAAGCCGGAGCCTAAGCCAAAGCCGTGATTTCAAAAAAAGCAACACAAACCTAGGAAGACGAAAAGAGCAAATAGGATTCGAAACTTCAGCCTATTAGAAAATGAAAGCATTAATTGCTTTGTTAATCTTTGGCCTTGAAAATCATAGAACTGGCATCGCAGTGATTAAAGTTTGAAACGAAAGGTGATTGAGAGAGTCTGCATATATACACAGTGTAGTTCCTCTTTCGCAATAGTGACACAGTGTTCTTTATTGGGTCCATGGACACATTCCACAGTTTCCCCGATGTGGCAACTATTGGACATTGAGTCATTGTTTTTTTTTCTGTTGTTGGTATACGTACAACTTCCTTCCGTCCTCCTTTCCATTTGTGCGGGTTTGGGTTTGTCTGAATTTCTGTTCGGGGAATATTGACAGGTCAAATAGAGCTAAGATTTTGTTTTGTTTTATATGTGCATGCAATACATTTTAAAGGCACTGAACACGTTTGGTAGTTGTCAAAGACCAGTGTTATCACTTGGTGTATCCCAACATATGCATAAAATAACAAACCTGTGAAAATTTGGGCTCAATTGGTCATCGAAGTTGCAAGAAAATGATGAAAGAAAAAACACCCTTGTTGTACAAATTTGTGTGCTTTCAGATAGGAATAAAAACTTCTTGCAAGAAGTTTTTATTATTTTAGTGAGAAATTACCTCTTTCTCAAAAACTACGTTACTTCAGAGGGGGTCGTTTCTCACAATGTTTTATACTATCAACAGCTCTCTGTTGCTCGTTACCAAGTCAGTTTTTATGCTAATATATATTTTGAGTAATTACCAAATGTGTACAGTGCCTTTAAGAGCGATTGTTTTTGCTAGGTTTAAAAATGAAAATTTATGCTTGTAATATTCAGGGTGTAACTAGTATCATTTCATGCCAACCGTAGAGGTCAAAAGAAGGACTGGTTCATTCTGTGCGCTGAGGATTTCCATTGTTTCATCATTATACTGCTAAGATGGTGGGAGGGATGACCTTAGTGCCTGTTATCTAGTATGGCCATTTTCCTAACCTTGGCTCCATCTTGGGCTCTATTAGTATTTTTGTTGCTTACAAACTACGTCCACCAGGAGAGAAGAATTGTGTTCGTGATTGGTTCCAAATAAATCCAAAAACCCATTCTATGTCACTCAGACACACTCAACAATGCCAAGAACCAAATTTCAAATTTGATAGATATGGCAAAAGTGCTAACCCCTACCTCACTCGCATTTTAATAGAGCCTAACAAATTTTTTTTCTTTCTTTATCACTTTTGGCTGGTCCATTTTCTTGCACTTGCCTTCCGTCCTTTTATTGTCAAAAAAACAAAAAAACAATATATTTGTAAATGTGTACTTTCGGTACAGTTCTTCAAACAGGCATACAGTGCCTAACTGCCTGAGCCTTGAGCCAGGGTTTTGAATATGGTTTATGTACTGGTAAAAACCACTTCATGACAGTATTAACAAAATGTTACCATGCCTCCATGGCGGTATTATTTTTTCGGAACTAACTTTGAAAGAACATCGTTGTTACTACAACGAAACCCCGACTAGACAAAGTAAAGACAACAACGGGACAGCGGTCTGGAATCAGGGATGACAGAAAAAGGATAATTTAGACACGAATTCCAGTACCCTTTGTCCCTCTTTACACGGGGAAACGGCGTAGTGAGTGCATGCCTGTGCAGCTACACAATGGAATGTCTTGATGTAATTGTCGTCAGCTGACATGAACAACCCAACCAGAAGAGGATGCTCCAAAACTGCTCCGAAACGTAAAACGTCCACCGTTATTCAGTTTGGAAAAAATTATGCGTAATAAGACGTCATCTGGCGTCAAGTGGTTAAAGGGATATTGATGACATCATTGATATTTTGGAGGAACATTTTTATTTCCAGCTTTGAAAACACCAGATGTGTGATGATTTCATCAAAATGGTTCTTCACTTTTTTGGGGGGGGGGGGGATTTGTCAGGCATTTCGTGTACATTCCTGTACAAGCCAAAGTTGGCCCACAAAATTCCAGGAAGGAAAAAGAACAAGGAAAAAACAAACACAGACAATGACCGATTCTGACCTTCAATGTAATTGACTTGTTTATTTTTGAATCATCTGGTTTCAGGAAAGTGGAAAGTCAGGTACCACAAAACACTAGCCTACATAAATGGTACATCAATCAGGCTGGGTATTATTCGCATTTTATTTTGATTTCCGATTTGAGGGACTTCAGAATATGAAATAGTTTTCAAAAGCCTTTATAAACCTTTGCATGTAGTTTGAACCTTTTGTTCATTAATTTTTATTTTTTAAATGGTCCAGTGTTATGCCTGATCAATAAAGTTATTAAATTAGTAAGTTGTATATTCTTCTGGTGGATTTGGGTTGTGGGGATGGCTCGATCGCATAGGTAATGCGCAGATTGCCCCTCTGAAAAGTGTCTGCTTTATGCGCATGCTTCTTAGAATTATGCACCGTAAAGATTGTATTTAGTGATTCACATATCAAACAAATAACTCTTTACAGAATCACTTCCTAAACTGCATGTCCTGTTACTATTAGAAACATATTGCAGGATCAATAAAAATAATAATAATAAAGAGAAATCTATAAAGCTCAAACAGTTGCAGATCAGCTCCGCCTCAAGGTGCTGAATACAAGCAAATGGAATCAACAAAATAAATTAAAAAAACATTGATAATTAAACAATTTTACAAAAAGGTACATCTGGACCAGCCAAATACACGAGTAAGCTAAGAAGATGAACTGGTTAGCAAATTAGTTGTAGAAAATGAATAATAGAGAATGAGAGGGGGACCATTGCTCTTAGACTTGATGCATCTTTTGCAGTTTACTGTGCTTATGTGCGGTCATAGAATGGACTGCAATCACGGGTCTCTGACGTAATAAACTTTTAGAAACTATTTTGTTAACCATTATTATTTTAAATCATTACAATACCCATTGCTAACACATAGGATTGAACTGCCTCTAGCCCACCGAGAAGGCTGGCTTGGTGGTCTAGGTGGAAAGACATCTGCTCTAGCAATGCAAAGGTAAATGGGTCTCGAATCCCACCGAGTGATTTGCCTGTGGATTTTTTTTCACAGAACTCGGGAAAGTACTGAGTAGGCCTACACAGTGCTTAATACACATCAGTGTAAGGGTAAAAAACAAATTATATTCATTATTATTTCTCTCCCTTATCTTGGGTTGTATATTCGGAAAAGCTGGTTATCAAGACTAGAAACCTAATTAGGAGAATAAATTGGGGGTAGTTAGCGGACATGGCGGTCCCAGGAAGCGATATAAGTTCACAGGAAACGCCAACCAATTATAGGCAGCAAGGTTGTTTAATAGGTTTGATCGTACACAGTTACAAACCAAGCGTAAGCTTTTACAGATACAAGAATGGAACTAAGATTGAAACTTTGTAGTATGAGATATTGTTTAAAGCACTTCCTGTGTGAGTTTACGTGCGAGCTTATTGTTTGTTTTTTGGGGGTTTTTTCGGAGTGAAATTTTCTGTTTTTACCTTTAGGAGGCAAGTTTGCATATATATATTTACGTGATTTCACTTGGTTTTGAAAGTTGACTATTCACAGAGCCACTTTAAAGGCACTGAACACGTTTGGAAATTGTCAAAGACCCAGTGTTCTCCTTGGTGTATCCCAACATATTCATCAAAATAACAAGCCTGTGAAAATTTAAGGCTCATCAAAGTTGCAAGAAAATGATGAAAGAAAAAAACACCCTTGTTGAACTGGAATTTGTGTGCTTTCAGATAGGAATTAAAACTTCTTGCAAGAAGTTTTATTATTTTAGTGAGAAATTACCACTTTCTCAAAAAATTATGTGAGGGAGTCGTTTCCTACAATTTGTTATACTATCAACAGCTCTCCGTTGCTTGTTACCAAGTAGTTTTTATGCTAATATTTGTTTTGAGTCATTACCAAACGTGTACGATGCCTTTAAGCAGCTGTGAAATGTTAGAATGTATTTTTGACAGGAATAACTCTGGCATGAAGACTGAAAGCGGTCTTGTTTTGATTTAGAATTAAAAGTGAGCGTGCCTTCTTAGGTACTCCTGAGGCACATGTTTTGTAATTACAGTTTTCCCCTTTACACATGTAAGTCTTTAAGGGTCTGTATATGTTTGGTAATTACTCATAAAATGAATGGCAATAAAACCTACTTGGTAAGAAGTACAGCAGTTTCTGATAGTATAAAGCATTTTTAGAAACATTTCACTTTGAAGTAATGCGGTTATGAGCAGGAAAAGATATCAGTTTTTATCCAAACAAAAATTGAATCTGAGAAGCGTCTCTGTCAGAAAAGTTTCTCAGATTGTGTATTCAATTGCAGATTATTCTTCCTGCGTGGACATAACCGCTCCAGATTTTCGGCAATATCTCCTAAACACTGCCACCTTTTTGAAATGAAATTTTCACAGGTTAGTTTGATGGTATATATCTACAACTATATATAGGATTGAAACAAACAGTGGGTTCCAATTACCAAATCGTATACAATCCCTTTAATTGGACATGAAGTCTGAGAACCAGCTGTCCATTGGCTAATTAATTGAAAATTTGCATTCTAGGCAATTTTTTGTGAAAAAAACCCCCCAAAACTAAAACAATTTTAACAGGTAAAAACTTGTCTAACTCTAGCATTACTCATGTATTTTCATATTTATGATGTGTACATAGCAAATTAATTGAAACTGCAGGGGAAAAAAGGGACTAGAAATACCAACGTCTATCAACAACACCATTCATGTCCACTGGGCATTCTTCAGTCAAAGACCTGTCATTAAGAAAGAAAAACCCTTCCCCCTCTTCCCCATCAAGCCAACGATCCCCCTTCCCCCAAATCTCCGTCCCAAATGCCCAATCCATCAAGTTTACAAGGTTTTATTAACCTAATCTTAAGAGTGGTGTGTTCCCATTGAGGAAGCGGCCATTAGCCCTTAGATTTCCAACCTCAGACAAGTGTTTCCTCTCTGCAGTCGATAGCTGGGGCCCCTCCTCACTTCTACTGAAGTTAGCAGAGGGGTCGAGTGCCCCCCCCCCCTTTTGCTGACAGCCGCATTGTTCCCTCTGGCGCTGATGAACTTGTTGGTTGTGATTTAGCAGTCTTTCTTGGGAGTTTAATCAAAGTCAGGCAACATGTTCTTGTTACCATTTTGTTATTTCTTGTGGAAGAAGGTAAGTAGGGGTGACACTCTTTTAAAAGAAAGCTGTTGAACTTGTAGATTCTCTCTAAAAAGCTTCTTAACCTATGAACAAGTTTTTGTTGTGATTGAGCAGTCACTAAGACAAGTTTGCGTAGTCTTGGATTATTCATTTATTTATTTATTTTTTAATACAGGGCTTAAATTCAGAGGGGGGGGGGACACCCACAAGACTACAGGGCTTGTGGCTCAAAATGTTTACTGGACCAGAGTTCATTTTACAAGACCAGAATCAAAATAAGAAAAAACTTCCTGACCCAGTGTAACATGCATTTAAGTTAACTGTTTTTAATTGAACAAGCGCTAAGACATGTAAGGGAAGATTGATTCTATTGTCTTTGTGGGCATCATGTTACTTAGTAGAAATGAAAGGTATTTTATCAGACTCAAAGTCAACATTTAAACGTAATACTTTGTTCAAGATGTTACACAGTGATGTATTACGCTTCATTGATATTCAATTAAAAAACACAAGACCGCCAGACTTGTCTGGTCAATAGTTTAGTGGCCTGAAACCAAAACTACTGGCCTCGCGCCTGTGGTCCAGTGTAAAATTCGAGCCATGTAATACTTTTGTTTTTCAATAGAAGGTTGGAAGGGTGAGTTACAAACTGCACAGTTCATGACCCCAACTTGGGAAACAAAGCTTTTGTGCATTCCATTTAAGACTTTGTGTTATGTGAAATCTGAAGACAAAATTGGCTTGGTCCTGGATTGTGTTTTTGTTTTAGCCTTCCTGTTATTTCCTGTGGAAGAAGGTATATGTTGGTAGAGGGTTACCCATGATGCGCCATGTTCAAAATGGCCAACTGAAGAAACAAAACACTTGTGGGACTCCGTCTGGAAGACCACTGTTGTGTGAAATCGAGAGAAGGATCGATGTTGTTAGTTTTACGTTCAACCGCCAGTGTGGATGTAAACACGCCATAAACCAACGCTACAAACCAATTCATCAGAATGTTATCTGGTGGAGTATCTATGGTTTCCTGTGGTCAATAACTGGAGACGACAAACAGAGAGTTTCGCAAGGATGTGAGTGGGACAGTTTGCAGCCACAGAATGGCCACTCTCAAAATCTTGAATTTTTAATTCTTTGCAGGTCGCCGGAGAACACAAGTATCACCCAGACTGCTTTGTCTGTATAAAATGTAGCACCTTCATTGGCGATGGTGATGGCTACGCACTTGTAGAGAGATCCAAACTGTACTGGTGAGAATCATTTGAATTCTTGGAGTTGGGAACACACTGCTTCAATTAATCATTTTTTTAAAATACTCTTTTGGCTTTCAAAAGCTAAATATTCCCAGCTTTCATACATTAGGCCCTAATGGTAGGTCAAAATGTTTTGATGTAGTTGAAGTGCAACAATGTCCATACCTCGATTTCTGTAATCAAGATAGGCTCTACTTGCAAAAACGTTGTATCTCGGCTTCTATATGTTTTGTGCACGTCCATCCGAGGATATTTTAAAGTTACTCTGGCCAACATTGGTAACTGTCAAAGACCAGTATCCACACTTGGTGTGACCCAACATAGACATGTAAAAAAATAGAGTCATAAGAAATTGTGGTCTTGAGGAATTTTGTCCCAAATCCGAATCCTGCAGATTGTATCTAAACCTTACTCAGCTTGAAGTGGTCAACATTCTTAAAATTTCCTAAAATATACTTCTGTCTGGAAGTCAACCTCTCTATTGTATGTAAATCTTACTCAGCTCCAAAGTTGATGTTCTAAAATGTTCTTTGCCAGCCAAATAAACTGTTTTGCCTAAGGGTGTCTTCTTCAGAAGGTAAAGATCGCACCTTCTGACTTCTTGAAAACCTACATAAACTTGAAATTTTCTAAATTAGTATCATCAAACAATTTAGTGTTGAGTATTTTTTCAGTTTTCTAACACAAGAATTATAATATCCAGTTGCTGCTTTGTTATTAAAGAGGCTGTGTGGTCAGGATCCAAAGCAGGCCCTGATGGCTGTACATGGAATTATGAACTCTCACCCAGCTACTGCACTGGCGCACCCCCGCGCGCATACGTGCGTGGTGCAGTGACTGGGTGAGAGGTCATAATTCCAAATACAGCCACAGGCCTGCTTCAACCATAACGACAAGAGTCTCTCCATTTCGTGTATCGCTGCAACCCCAAAATTTCAATTCATTGCAATCCTCTCCCCGCTTCTTCCTTTCTAGCGGCAAGTGCTAACACAGCATCCTTGGTCCCCATCATCTCCAGCTCCCCAGCCATTCCGGGTTCCCCACATGGTCCAGCTGGTCACGACATCAGCTTGACTCCCGACGGCCAGAAGAGGTTCTCTATCTCGGTAGAGGATACCATGCAGTACCCGACGTCGCCCACGCCCACCTCGGAGAAGGTGTCTGTCCAGAGTCTATGTGTCAAAGAGTAAGTCTGAAGCATTTTCGAATCACGTCATTTCTTTGATTGTTTTATTTTAGTGTGGTGGCCATTTTTTTTATTTTTTTATTATAACAAAGTTTGTATTTCTGTTAAAGAGTACACTAGATCCCTCATCAAAAGGAGTGAAGAGACAATTCAGCAAAAAAAGAAAGCAAGCCTTTTAAAATACTCAACACTTGTCTATTATAAAGGTTAGAAATGAAAACTAGAAAGAAAAAAAACCTGCTTCTAGCCACCGGGCTAGCTTTGTGGTCTAGTGGTAAGACATCTACTCTAGCAATGC
>JAJGQC010000497.1:0-22669 GCA_021014325.1 Plazaster borealis
ATACTTGCGCTTCACCATGGTTGATAGGGCATGCGAAGAAACCTTCCGACCATTCACTGGTCCATGCAGCCGGCACATTTCACAGTCTTTGAGTAGTTCAGAGTCTTTCTGCCGCAAAGTACTGCCTGAGTATCAAAGTGCACTTTTCTGTAGAGAGTATCCCAATCTCTGAGAGAGCAGAAGGAACCCGATCTCAGGGGTATCACCTTCGGGACTCTCCATCCTTTGGCCATCTTTGAACAGCTTCCCACCACCAATCAAATTGATCTGGCTTGAGATAGTCAGCAAGACGGTGAACATCATGATCTCCCATACCTCTCAAGACAAATGATTAGTCGTCCCAACTGACAGCAGTAATGTATTGTGATTTCTGGGGTCTAATCTTTCCAACAAACTTCCAAAGACCTTGATAAGACTGTCCCTACTGCCAGTGAAACTGGGTCATGTTTCATGTGGTTGACAATATGTGCTTGAATAAAGGACTATCTCTGCCATCATCTGACGCACTCAGTAAATGACTGCATGATCATTCATTACTCTCTTGTTGGCTTTTGTGACTACAGAGTCATCACTTGAGTTTTCTCCAGATCGGAAAAGACAGCATTTTTTGTGACGCCACAAATCAGAGCGTATGAAGAATCCAAGGCAATACTGACAGGGAAGATAATCAGATATTGTACAGGGCTGACCGCTTGCGGACTTCTGCACTACGTATTAAACTTCAACTTTCTTTGTTGTGTTAACTGTGCACGTTATGGTGGGGAAGCTGCCTTCGCCGGCGAAGTGATTCAAACCCGTGAACTTCTAGCCTGTTCTTTTCCCCTCTCTTGTAGCATCCTCTGTTGCCATATGCTTTCTTTACACTGTAGATTTTTCAGCATGGCTTGTATTCAAATGCCGCAGCAGCCTTAGAAACAAGATCCCCACAAAGTTGAGACATGCCTAGCGCTCTCATACTTCTCTTGATGTATAAGCCGCTGGCCTGTGCATCTTATTCTGTCTGGCACTCCAAGATCTATAAAAGTACAAAGAAAAATGTTCAAAATTGTACAGGTTGCAATCAGAGTTGTGGTGGACCCTGAGTCCAGGACTCTCTACTCGAGTTTTGTTTCAAGTCACACGGGGTGACTCTGTTTTTGACTCTCGAATCATCGTCGGCAAAAGACTCTGACTTGGACTCAGACTCGACTTGTGTCTCATGCGAGTCAATGATTTTCACCAACAATACCTTATTTTTAATATTAAAAAAATTCTGATGGATCCGATCGTCATGCACACAGAGGACAGCATTGAGTTTAGCAGACAAAAAAGTACACTGGAGTATGGTGCTGTGGAGTAATAGTGTTCGTGATTATTGTGTAAATATGGGAACTAATGCAGCGCATGTATGTTCAATACATAATAATGAACACTGGGACAGTTATTTCTGTAGGAGCATTATTGTGCATGACACCAATATTCACACTGACCGTCAGCATTAACACGACAGCTCACTGCTTCACTGATGCAGGAAAAAGGGTATTCATCTCGTCTATAGTAACCAAAAATTGACGGCTTTAATTTTCTGGAGAAGCAGGCAAGGTGTATTGGTAAACAAAGAATGCAACTGAGAACTGATCCTAAAAATAAAATTCTTAAAACTGTATAAAACTAAATGTGTTTTATTTTGCCATTTCGAATTCTTATTTTACGACATATTGACTTAGCAATCAATAGTGATCCAGTCATCTAATGTGAACTGGTTTCAATCTAAAACAAGTGCCTCATGGCTCATGGACTCAGACTCCGACCAAGTGACTCAGGACTCAGACTCGAACCAAGTGACTCGTGACTCTCGGACTTGGACCAAGAAGTGACTCAGGACTCGGACCTGGGACTCAGACCAAGTGGACTCGGACTTGAAACCATGACTTGCAGACTCAGACTCCCACGGACCAAGTGACTCAGGACTCGGATTTGAACCAAGTGACTTGTGACTCAGACTCGACACAGGTGACTTGAAATACAACTCTGACTGTGTAACACCTAATTCTGCAGGAAAAGATCTTTACTGTGAATGGGTATCTGTGCCCCCGGTTGCGTTGGGGGAGGAATGCCACTGATTGGCCGTGATTTTTAACTTATTTAAGTTAAGTATTGAAGTAACTCAGACAGGATTTGCAGGAAAATGACAAGTGGTCTTTACAAAATCTGTAGGGTTGTCACTGTGGATATATATATATTGGTCAAACATCTTCAGACTTCCATTAGATTCAGATTCTGAAAACTAATCTGTGTAACGTATAAAACATTTAAATGAAACAGCAGTACTGTAACAATACATGAGTTTTTGATCATACTACAAACATGACTTTTAACATGGAAAACCTCAACTGATAATAAAGGTAAATAAAGATCACTGATCAATCAGAATGCATCATGTATCTTTAAGAGAGCACAAACAATTATATGAAAGGCAAAGTAACAATTAAACATACCTCCTTGAATCTTGTGATTTAAGGACGAATTTACATGGCTAGTGTATGCAGCAGAGATAAACTGGTTACTGTAAACAATGTGCTCCTGCGCCAGTAGTTGTTATAGCGCCTCGTGTTGCTTTACCTTTTGTTTACTGTCGCCATTTTGCTGTAGTAACGTTTTATACCTTTCGTCAATAAAAGTACCTCTTGAGTTATCTATATCGGTATTCTGCTGTAAGCTACATTGTAAAGTTGTTCCGTCTCTTTTCTCCCCTTACTGGCGTGGTGGCAGCGGTCTGGAGACGTCCTCGTCTTCCATAAAAGTTTTAGACATAGACTGCCGCTTTTAGCCGACAATCGACACCGCTCAACACAACGTGGTCTTTTCACATTACAGGTGAAAGCAGCCGTACAGTTACATATACATTTGACTGGATCGTATTCATATAATATATTTTGCATCCTCCCGAGGTAGCTTCGCAAGGTAACATGGCTTACTCACACATCGTGGCACCGAAACAGAGGTGCTTGAGCAAAATTGAAACTGTAAATACATTCGAAAATTAAGGCGCCAAAATCTACACTACACCCTCTCCCTCGACCAGAATTTGGCCCCATTTCTGCTTGATGGGTTCTCAGTGGAGAAGAAGTCTAAAAGCTCCCTTCCGTGGGATTCTCTTCTGATGACACTAATGACATCCCCTGCCCCAACGCAAAACAGCTCAACAGAAAGTTAGCGTGCTTGAGCTTCATGCTGGGTCAGATTGCAAATTATTGCCCTTGTTATCTCACGAAAAACACCATTATAAAATCTTCTACATCAGTCTCGAACATTTTAAAAAAGTGATCCGCATTCATTATGGCTTCCAGTCTACTGGTGCTCACTTACTTGACTTTCGCTGAAATCCGCCTCAAACCCGGATGAACGCCCAGAAGACCTATACCAGCGCCTCATGGCATTTGTTGAGGGACAACTTACTGCATGTGCAATGGTGGAATTCTCCCACCATGGGGGAAGAGTCCACTGAAGATGAGTGGAACTTCTTCACCTTCCCTTGAGAATTTTATTGTTCTTACCTGGCTCCGCCTGATACACCCTAGTCTGCCTAAGTTTGTGAAACAGAGGTACGGTACTGAATTACGCTTTCATCACGCACTTTGGCCTCCATCAAACCGGGAAATTTCCAGGTGCCTTGACTCACTGCTGGATGAGGTGTATAACAGTGACGACGCTAAGGCGATGCGAGCTTCTCGCAACACGCCCACCGGTAACACCTCGTGCTGCTTCACTACCATCTGCCCACAGTAGCCGGTCCCCCCAACCTGCAAAGCCACGTCTTTACTCTGTTTTCAGGAAGACATGCTCCTCTCTGCAAGCAGGTCGGCCGCAGTGACATCCGACACTTCCTAGCAGTGAATGTACTTACTCCCGAACATGACCGTAAGTACATCGTGATGAGCCCGACAGGGTTGCTGAGCATATTCGACGCACTCAACCTCCAGAAATTGAGTCAGATCATGGAAGGGGATACGTGCACCTCCTTCGTCCCAACTCCCCCTATGTCGACCCCCTGCTGCATTCCAAGTTCAGATACTGTGTCAATCTCCCCTCATGGACATGTTTTACGTGCCACCATACCACCCGCGGGCTACCATTTCATTGGATAGCTACGCCACTGGCAATATGATACGTGCATCCACAGCCAAGCGCCTTGGCAGCTGATACATTACCGAGAGCTCCAATCTGCTCACCAGGCTGATGGATCCTCACCCCTGACCACTGCTGGTGAAACAGACGACTCACACTTCACTCGGGGACAACCATACCTTCCTGTTTGAGGGCCTGGTTGTTGATGATCTGGATGTTGACATCCTTGGCGGCACCCCATTCATGGCAGAAAAATGACATTGCAATCCATCCCGCTCAAGCGCCTCTTATTTCTCAACATGATGGATCCACCATTACTTATGGCTCACCTAAGGAGCTCCTCGTCCCGCAATGCCATCCGACATGCACATGTACTCCGTGCGCCTCTCTGCTTCTCTTACAACGGCTTCTGGCCAGGGAGACTCGCATTGAACTGACATTACCCACAGACATGTCAAGTCTGGATGACACTTTCGCCGAGCCCCGCAGACCGACACAACTACAGCCGAACACATCCAATCATCGGCTTTGGCCTCCACCCGACATCATTACCAGTGTGGCTGGCAGGATCTCGCATCCGCCGAGCCTCGTGTTCTCAAGCGCAACGAGCACTTCTTGTCAGGTTCGCCCTGTCTTCACCCCTCCTCAGTCATCCGATGTGCCACAACAAAGTGTGCCCACTCGTGTCACTCCCAAGACTCGCCATAACACCACTCAACTTCATTCGCACTCCATCAGCTTGATCCTGAACACAATCTGCCCAAGGACACCCGAGCACTGGTTCTCGCCTCTCATGGTCGACCATTGGCTGAAGTGTTCGAACATCCCGATTACAAAGCGGGTACAATGGTGCCTCTGGCCCCTTCCAAGCTGTTGTCAACATGGGTCCCGTGCAACCTCCTCAGCGCAAAGGCCGCCCTCCCGCAGTATGCTCGAGATAAATTGTTGAACTCCAACAGAAGTTCGATGAACTGGAACAAAATGGTGTCTTTGTTTCACCCCGAGGACATCGGCATCACTGTGGAATACCTCAGCCCTTCCTTTCGCTCAAGAAGTCCAATGGTGGCTTTCGACAGTGACCGCCTTCTTTTGCTGACGTTGGTCGCTATAGTAAAACCACAGCCATCACTCATGCCAGACGCCAATTCCACCTACGCCTGATTGCACAGTGGAAACATATCCACGCCACAGAGCTTACCAATGCCTTCTATCAGATCCCTCTGTCCACTGCCTCCATGAAATATTGTGGAGTTGCTACTCCTTCGCGGCATCCGCGTCTACACCAGATCAGCCATGGGCATGCCAGGCTCCGAGACCGCTCTTGAAGAACTCATGTGTCGCATACTCGGTGAACTCCTCAAGGAAGGCATTGTCGCCAAAATTGCTGTTGACCTTTACTGTGGCGAAACACACTAAAGTCTTCTCGCTAACTGGAGGCGTGTTCTTCATGCCCTCTATACTAACAGCCTGCGATTGTCTGCTAAGAAGACAGTGATCTGTCCAACCACCACCACTATCCTAGGATGGATCTGGTCATCTGGCACCCTTCATGCCAGCCCTCACCGTCGTGCGACCCTGTCAACATGTGCAATCCCAGAGAGAGTATCCGGACTGCGCCTACAAAGTACTTGCGCGGGTACTCCCAAACTGTGCCTCAGTCCTTTCCCCATTAGACACCATGTTGCAGGACGCCAATCTAGCGATTCTATTGTGTGGTCTGACGGATCCCGTTCTGCTTTCACAAACGCACAGTCAGCTTTGTCGACGAATCGCACAATCACGCTCCCTCGCCCCGCAGACCAGTTATGGATCGTTACCGACGGTGCCGTCAAGAACCATGGCATCGGTGCCACCCTATACGTTACCCGCCAAAACAAGCTATTCTTGGCTGGTTTCTTCAGCGCAAAGCTACGAGGCCGCCAACCAACATGGTTGCCCTGTGAAGTTGAGGCCCTTTCCATTGCTGCATCAACCAAGCACTTCAGCCCCTATCTCATTCAATCGACTCGCAATGCATCCATCCTCGCCGACAGCAAACCTTGTGTGCAGGCTACGGGTGTGCCGTGGCGAGTTTTCGCCAAGTCCTCGCGTCTCCACATTCCTCTCTACTGTCAGCCGCTACCACGCAACCGTGCGGCCACCGCTGGCTCTGCCAACATCCCGCCTGACTTTGCTAGCCGAAATGCCCCAGCCTGCCTGAATCCGCCTTGTCAGATTTGCTCATTCGTTCAGCGGACTGAGGATTCTGTCGTCCAGCGCGTATCAGCACAGGATATTCTCACAGGCAAAATAAAATTGCCTTTCACAAGCCGAGCTGCTTGGTCCGCACTCCAGTCTGAGTGTCCAGATTTACGCCGCACTCGAACACACCTTGTTCAGGGACACGTCCCTCCAAGAAGGTCACCAATGCCAAAGATGTCAAGCGATATCTTCAAGTTGCATCCCTGGCTAAGGATAGCATGATTGTTGTCCGCCGTGATGTGCCACTCGCCCCCGCCGCGAAGTGCATTGTCGTTCCCTGTCAGATTTTGGATGGACTACTCACTGCACAACACATTCAGCTCGATCACCCTTCAAGCCACCAGCTCAAGTCTATCGCTCACTGCTACTTTTTCGCTCTTGACATGGACAAGTCTATTGACAAAATCACAGCTGGTTGTCAACAGTGCACCTCACTTCGCACAGTCCCATCCACAATCCAGCTCCAGTCTTCTTCAGACCCCCCAGATGCACTCGGGTTCTCCTTCGCTGCAGACGTAATCAAACGTAATCGGCAGCTCATTCTTGTACTACGGAAACCGCCACATCTTACACTACGACATGCCTCATTGAAGACGAGCGCCGCAACACCCTACGGGACGCATTGATCTGTCTCTGCATAGGCCTTAGGCCGCTGGATGGCCCAATGGCGGTCGTTCGAACTGACCCTGCACCTGGCTTCAAATCGCTCGTTGATGACGAACTCCTACGACGTCACAGGCTGTCTATAGAACTTGGGCGGGTGAAAAACCCCAACAAAAATCCTGTGGCAGAAAAGGTTGTCCGCGAACTAATCGATGAACTACTCCGCCAAGACCCCATGGGTGGTACCATCTCTCCTGTGACCCTCTCCGTTGCTACCTCTTGCCTCAATTCTTGCATCTGTTCCCGTGGACTCTCAGCCCGTGAAATGTGGTACCAGCGTGACTAGTTCACTAACAGCCAAATTCCCTTCATGGACCAACACCTTATTTTGGAACAGCAACGTCTACGCACAACAAATCACCCTTATAGTGTACATACTAAGGCCCTGGCAAGATGGCCCCTCTCGAAACTGTCGTCGAGATTGGCGACCTTGTGTATCTCCACGTTGACCGCAACAAGACACGCAGCCGCTATCACTACCTAGTCGTCTCCATCAAAGGCGTTTGGTCCAATGTCCGTAAGTTCATCGGCAATCAACTCAGGAGTACGTCTTATTGCGTCAAACGCTCAGAGTGCTATAAGATTCCCTCCTGTACCCACATTGTTTCCCCCCAGTCCTGCAGCCCAACCTCTGAGGATGACGGTGAGGACAATGACCCCGTTTGGCACCCACACCTCCTGATCCTCCGGACATACCCACCAAGCTCTCAACACCCGCGACCTCTGCACCTGCGGCGCCCATGTCTGTGCCTTATCCATCTTCATTTGGTACTACGACTCAAGCTTCCAGTTTGGTACCTGACGCCCTTCTTGCACCGCCCCACATGTTGTTTCACAGGACCTACTCTCCCATGGACTGCGTGCACTTCGCCCTTACTGGCGCTGGGTGATGAGTAAACATCAGTGACCAACAGAGGGCGCTATACAATGTAATTGTTACAGATAATGAAACATTTTTCAGTCAGTTGCCGAGTCATACTGTACACGTTATTAAAGATATATGTACCTTCCAGTATGTCACTACCAGGGCTGGCATCACATTGCTCTTCGTCATCATCTGTTTCTGGGACATAGTCATCATCACTACTGTTTTCATCCTCTTTTAGGAGGGCTGTGAACTAAACCAGTGACGATTCCCTGAAAGAAAGGCATTGGCCAGAAAAATTGCATATAACATTTTAAGAATACTTTGAAATAATTGCACGAATGTATTGATCATCACAAAGTGGACAAGTTTAAGAACTTTGGATTGACTCTAAGAGAAAAGGTTTTAAATGAGCTTTTTATCAGACTTTTATGATCAATTGCTTTTGTATTAAGATTGTTTCTTAGTCTGACCTTTAGTATCAGTTGACTTTTATTCAGAAGACTACATATCACAAATAACTAGTGCACTGTTCACTTGTTTTGCTCTCTACCTCTATTTAGAATAAACATACCCTACTAGTCTTGGTAAGTATTCAAACTTTATGTTAATGTGTGCAATGTTTTTTCTTTCACATGTTAGTCTATAAATTGTTCAAATACATGCAAAGCCTTGCACGATCTAAAATATCAAGTAATGACATCTTAAATATTTTGGGTTTTTCACAATTTGATTTCTTACTCAGGGAAGGAAATTGAATATTAAGTAAAATACAAAGTTGAATTAATATTTCAAAAATACTCACGTTAATAGGCTGCAATTTAGATGCATGCTCATCACATCCTATTGGATTAAATAATGAAATTTGATGAAATGAAGTATTTTTCCACTACCTGTTCAATATTCTCTGAAATAGTTTGGGTTTACATTAAAACAACAGGAGTCAGCAGTTTTCTTTCCAGGCATAGGCTCAATAATTGACAAGAAATGATGACTTGTAATTGAAATGACACTTATTGCAAAATTTTACAATTTCCTGATTCAAGAAAGTCATAAATTTTGCTTTTAGGACACAGGTGACTCGACTACAACTCTGACTGTAATGCGAATGTGAAAAGGATCTTACAGATAATGAAACATTTTTCAGTCAGTTGCTGAATCATACTGTACACGTTATTAAAGATGTAAGTACCTTCCATTATGTCACTGCCAGGGCTGGCATCACATTGCTCTTCGTCATCATCTGTTTCTGGGACATAGTCATCATCACTACTGTTTTCATCCTCTTTTTCAGGAGGGCTGTGAACTAAACCAGTGATGATTCCCTGAAAGAAATGCATTGGCCAGAAAAAAATTGCATATAACATTTTAAGATTACTTTGAAATAATTGCACGGATGTATTGATCATCACAAAGTGGACAAGTTTTAGAACTTTTGGATTAACTCTTTAAGAGAAAAGGTTTTAAATGAGCTTTTTATCAGACTTTTATGATCAATTGCTTTTGTATTAACATTGTTTATTAATATGTCTGACCTTATAGTATCAGTTGACTTTTATTCAGAAGACTACATAACACAAATAAATAGTGCACTGTTCACTTGTTTTGCTCTCTACCTCTACTTAGAATAAATATACCTTACTAGTCTTGGTAAGTATTCAAACTTTATGTTAATGTGTGCAATGTTTTTTCTTTCACATGTTTAGTCTATAAATTGTTCAAATACATGCAAAGCCTTGCACAATCTAAAATATCAAGTAAGAGAGGGGGAAAAATGAAAGGTTGCTCTCTAATCATCTAATTTTATGATTAGGTTTTCATTGATTAGCAGCATCAAAAGTCTGGACGGGTAGTGATTAAGTTTCAGCTAGCAAATTTAAATTCTACATCAGCCAATGCTCACCTCACTTGCTTTCCTTTCCACTTGTGATTCTTCAGATCCTTTACGTGGCTTTGACTTGCTGGGTTCTTTCTGAAAGGATAGTCAATAAATCATTGAATCCTGCCCAATCAGAAGAACTGTTATGTGAAACTTTATGTGACTAATTGATAATGTTAGACTGATTGAGAATGCTTTAAAACCAGAATAACAATATTGATATAATAATAATAATAATAATAATAAGACTTGTAATGCGCACATATCCACCCTGCTGGGTGTTCAAGGCGCAGTAAAAAACCAAAAAAAAAACAAAAAAAAAAACAAAGACAAAACAGACACAACAAAATTAGTCCTTGAAAACCTGTGACATAACATGAGTTTTGAGAAGAGATTTGAATTTTGTGGTACAAAGACAAGATCTAAGATTAAGCGGTAGAGAGTTCCAGATGTGTGGCGCAGCTGAAGAAAAAGACCTATCACCCCATGAGTGTCGAGACTTGGGTTCAATGAGGAGAAGCATGGAACTTGATCGAAGATTCCTTGATGGAGTGTAAACTTGAAGTAGTTCAGAAATATAGCGGGGAGCCTTGCCATTAAGTGCTTTGTGGACAATGAGCATCAGCTTGAAGATGATTCGTTGAGAGATAGGGAGCCAATGTAGTTGTTTCAGAATGGGGGTGATAGAACAGGATTTTCTAGACAGTGTCACAATGCGGGCAGCGGTATTTTGGAGGCGTTGAAGACGGGAAATCTGGTTGTTAGGAAGACTGTAGAGAAGAGCATTGCCGTCGTCAAGACGAGAAGTAACAAATGCATGAATGACCTTTTCAGTGGCACTTTTGTCCAAGTACTTGCGAATCTTACCAATATTCCTGATGTGATATGATGACAGACGAACGATGTTGTTGATGTGTGGTTGAAGTGTCATCGATGAATCAAAAATAACCCCTAAGTTCCGAGCTTGCAGCGAGGAGCTATCCGAGCATCACCGATGGAAATGTATGGCACTGAAACCTTTGTTAACTGTTGATGTGACCCAAATAGAAGGAACTCTGTCTTATCATCATTTAACTTCAGGAAGTTTTGTTGTGTCCAACGTCGAATCTCTTGGATGCATTTCTCAAGTCTTGCAATAGATGCATTGGCGTTTTCTTGAGAAGATTTAAACGTGATGTATAGCTGAGTGTCGTCTGCATGTACATGGTAATTCAGATTAAATTTCAGGATGATGTCACAAATCGGTAAAGTGTACAGCGTAAACCACTGCGGGCCCAGTACCGACCCCTGTGGCACAGAGTAGTTCAAAACAACAGGGTCTGATATTGCGGTGCCAATACATACATGCTGAGTTCTATTGTAGAGATACGATTTGCACCATGCTAGGGCTGTGTCCTCTATGCCAAGGTGATTCTGGAGCCGAGAGAGAAGGATGTTGTGATCAACAGTGTCAAAGGCAGCACTCAAGTCTAGCAGGACTAGTGCTGTTAGGTTACCATTTTCCATTGCAGAAAGAATATCGTTGCTCACACAGACTAGTGCAGCTTCTGTCCCATGGAAAGGCTTGTATGCTGACTGGAACACGTCGGACAGGTTGAAATTATGAATGTGATCAGAAATGCGTGATGAAACTACTCGTTCGATATTTACTTTGTTGCAGACTAAACAATAAAGTCCACACAATAGGAAACTTGTATGGCTTCCCTCGAGTGTAAGTCAAAGAAAGCAATTGGTGAATGATTTTTTTCCCTACATATTATTTATTAATTAAAGGAGAAAAAAACTACCCACTTGTTCTTGCTTTGAAGATACATACAAGTCTTCATATAATTTGTTTCAAGTGTTAAGAAAACAGTACATTCACTACTATTTTTAACATACTATATCAACCAGGTATGGATATAGTTTCATGTAATGAATAGACCTTGGCTTTAGCCATGATGGACTGTTAACATGCTTATTTTTCTCCTTATTAAATTAATAACTTCTCTACACATTACAAATTACACCGAGATACTAACTTTTTGCCATGGAAGATTAGGTACCCCTCAAACATATCTCAGTTCAGTTCCTGAAGGAATATCTTTGATCGCAAAGAAACACAAATGTGGCTCTCCATTTCTGCAGCCGAGGAAAACATCTATTTTGCAGTTTCTTTTTGTTCCTATAGCATCATTCACAATCCTGCCTAAACCTGTAGCTTTGGTTGCATCAACACTACAACCAGGGAAACAAAGTAACTGCTAGTATTATACATTTATAAGCAGGGTTTGAGACTTTGCATGGTGGGAATACAATCTAGTAGGGTTTGCGGTAACACCATGTACATGAATAGGATTTGAGACTTTGCATGGTGAACTACAATCTAGTAAGGTTTGTGGTAACACCATGTACATGAGAAGAATTTGAGACTTTGTATGGTGGGATTACAAATCTAGTAGGGTTTGCGGTAACACTGTAATAATCTCTCTACGAAGATGATTTGTACAGACTGATTATTACATTTTAAAGATTATTACATAGCATTATCGCAAACCTTGTGGGGTCACTCAGTTTCGGTCAGTACTGATTGCTGACCTGCAAGGTGTTTGTGCAAGTCAACTTGTTTTTGTCCTCCGTCTATGTGTTTAAAAGTGTCTACTGTGCTTGTTTTCAGTATGTGCTTGTACATTGAGAACTATTGTTATATTTTGTTCCTTAATATTCTCTGTCTCAATACAAATGCGTGTCTTTCGAGACCATTGCCTACAAGCTCTGCATCTAAAATGGATCCCTCTGCAGTGTCATATTTGTTTTCATCTTGTTCTTGAAATCTATACTGTACTCTTTGTACTAATCTGAGCGATAACGTTGTTTCTTGCTTTGATACTGTGAAAAATAAGTGAATCTTGAACCTTACTCTTTGACAGATGCAGCATAGATGTTTGTGTTTTCAAAACGTTACTTTTCCCTCCTCCATCTGCAGGGTTGTATATATACATTTGGGTAATTCTAAGCACAAAAGTAACAAAGGGTCTCTTACCCTCACCCTTATGTTACAGGTTTAATTAATTCAGTGAGTTGACCATATAAAAGAAATAAATGGCAGTCAATTTGACCACACTTAAAGATTAACTTCCACGTGCCATAAGCTTTTGCATTTGTGTTTGAAGAAAAACAAAACTTCCTTCTGCAACTGTATATTGCTGTTCTCTCCTGTCTCCCTCCTTGGCAGAGATGAGATCTCCATTGTGCCTAAGAAGAAAATCTCCTTTTCGGAAGGATATGGTCGTAAAAACACCATTTCCTGTAAACAAAAATTGAGAACAGTTAATTAGGTTTAAGTATGGTTCTATAGGCATTCTTCAGGTTCTTCGGGACTAATACATAGCCTATGAACACCTTTCCCCACTCATTTAACTTGTACCTACATCGAATTTCAATAAGGTTGTCATGTGGGATAATCTTGCACTTATTGCCAACCATGTGTCAATATTTATTGGGTTCATCACAATCAGGTTTGTCATTAGCCCAAATTTAGTGCAGGCTAATTTTCTGCTCATGAAAGTAGTATCGCGGAGTATTGCACCTCATGGCCAGGGGGTCCAGTAGCCCACCTCGGTCTTATCACAGTCGCCATTACAGCCCACCATCTATACATGTCTAAAACGCTAAGGTTTAAAAGTACGATCAAGTCGTACCACTTTGATTGAAAGTTTCTCCCACTTACAAACATCCCATACATCCCATACTACTCCAACCTACTTTATTTTATTCCTTACATCTGGCGAATTATTATGATACATGCCAGGGCTCACCAATTGATGACTTCATCCAGATGTGATGTTTTGAAAATGGCAAAAAAAACCTGATGTAGTACAAAAGTTACATTGAAGTTCGTCGTGTCTGGGGGCTGCCATCTTATTTATGATTCGCTGCCTGTTGATTGTGAGAAAGTCACGATGCCCGGCTGATCTGCTAAGTCATAAATATGTAAGAGGTGACATCGCGCGGTACTGTAGCTTGAGACTTGCCCATCTAATGAATATGCAAGCGCCCATGGCGTTGCATGTAGCTTCACAAGTTGCATGTTCATTGGGTGAGCGGCGTAAGTTACCGCGTGACGTCACCTTATGCATATTTATGACTTGGCAGATCAGCTGGGCGCTCTGAAGATAGACCGTTGGTTATCATGTTCCCTGCGCATACAGGAGCGCAGTTCAAGAGAGTACCGGTGAATCACCATGTTACATGCTTATGGGGCGCGATATATCCCTACCCTTGGATGCATTGACCGAGCTACCAGATGATTGTGATGATCACTTGTCAACCGATTATGTACAGAATCTTCGGCAGAGGATGGCTCAAGCACACCGTAGAGCGCGAGAAAGCATGAAAACCAACTTACGGCGGCAGAAACGGAACTATGATCGGCATGTGGCTGGCAACAAGATAAATGTTGGGGAATTCGTATGGCTGCATAACACGGCACGCAAGAAAGGCCTGTCCCCATAGCTTCAGTTCAAGTGGTTGGGACCATACCTGGTGATAGAACAATTGTCTGATGTGACTTTTCGAATACAGGAGAAGCCAAGAGCCAAGCTAAAAGTAGTGCACTACGATAAACTGAAGAGTTACAATGGTCCACAACGGCATGCTTGGCTAGCTGAACGGGGGCCAAGGAGCCCAACGGAGGACGGAGACATGCAGAATTACGTTACCAGCAAGATGTAACAATCAGAGGATGATCTGCAAGTCGCAGTTGTATCCCAACATATGCATAAAATAACAAGCCTGTGAAAATTTGAGCTCAATTGGTCATCGAAGTTGCAAGAAAATGATGAAAGAAAAAACACCCTTGTTGTACAAATTTGTGAGCATTCAGATAGGAATAAAAGGCTTCTTGCAAGAAGTCTTTTATTATTTTAGTGAGAAATTACCTCTTTTTCAAAAACTACGTTACTTCAGAGGGGGTCGTCTCTCACAATGTGTTAAACTATCAACAGCTCTCCGTTGCTCGTTACCAAGTCAGTTTTTATGCTAATATATATTTTGAGTAACTTCCAAACGTGTTCAGTGCCTTTAAATCATAAATGCTGACCATGTTGTTTGAAACTTGTGACTTCTACCAACCACTAGAAGTTCTTCCACATGACACATCCATTGCAGCAGAGAATGATCAGACATCTTTAGTATGAGCAACATTGTTGGCTTTCCCTATGTTTTCTATTATCCCTTTTCTGTAATCTTTCTCGTTATAGAAACATTGTGGGTTTAACCCCACCATGTAAAAAAATCCCCACAAGTAAAGTTCCTATACTTCACCCCACAGCGTCCATCTTGTTAATGTCAAGGCAAGTTGACATTTCCACGGATTTGGGGAGGGGACGGAGAAGACTTTAGAGAGTAAACAAAAACAAAAACATCTTGATCCCCAGACGCAATCTGAGAATAATTACAAGAAAAACACCCTGCTTCTATTGATAGGAGGAGCCGTCACAACTACACACAATCAAAAAAGGAGTAAGATATTTTTTCTCAGTGATTTTCTTGTAGCAAAAAGTCGCCCGTGGCAAGCAAACAAAAACAATATACTTCAGTAACTGATTTCAGGCCAAACATCATCTCCGTCCCTTGTTGCCCTCCAGCAGTTACTACCAGCAGTCCATGGGCGCACTGCCACACGGCAAGAAACCCCACGTTTGCCATGAGGAACTTTTACTCGGGCTAGAATACCGTAAGGACCCAGTGTCCTAATCCGAACAGGAAGATCATGTGCCGATCTTACCCTTCAACGCAGTGAGGTTACCCCCTTCAATCTCGAAGCACACCCCCACAAGTTTCTCTCCTGATATCTAAAACTTCTCACTAATTTCTTACAGATCCCCCTCCCTCCTCCTCCCCTTTAAAGGCACTGGACACTTTTGATAATTACTCAAAATATATAATATTAGCATAAAAACTTACTTGGTAACGCAACAGAGAGCTATTGATAGTATAAAACATTGTGAGAAACGACTCCTTCTGAAGTAAAGTAGTTAATTCCTCACTAAAATATTTGAATCTGAAAAAGACTTCAGTCAGGCCTGAAGCCTTTTTCAGGTATCTGAAAGCACACAAAATTTGTGCAACAAGGGTGTTTTTCCGTTCATTATTTTCTTGCAACTTCGAAGACCATAAGCGCCCAACTGTTCACAGGTTTGTTATTTTATGCATAAATTATGTTGGGATACACCCTTTCTCTGTGGATACACCAAGTGAGAATACTGGTTTTTGACAATTACCAAACGTGTCCAGTGCCTTTAAGGGTAAAGTATCGCCTTAACTTATCGCCTAAACCATAGAGAAAGTTCTCTATGCTTGTACCACAGAGCTGGTTTGTCCCAACTGTTATGTTAATAGTGTCTGGAGAAACACTGGCATAAGAAAGGTACAAATTAACAGTGCTCAACAAATCCCATGACATGAACTCTTTGTTGACACCCCATTCAACTCACGCCCTTGATTGTTGGCACCGAGCTGGGTCTGAGCGGAAGCATGCAACAGCTGTAAGCAGTAAAAAGGTAATCATCAAACCAGACCAAAACCGGACACATGAAGCCACCTCGTCTGACACCCCAAGCAAACTCTACCATTGTACTGTACCAGATTGTTACAAGCGCTTTTCATTGAAGGCCAACCTAGTGAGACACGAGAAGGAGAGCCACACCTATCATTCCTCTGCATTTGTTTGTCGTACATGTGGAGAGTCCTTCACAAGAAACGCCAGTCTTCTTCGCCACACTGATTCAAAGCATCCGTGGTGGAGGCAGAGATCCACTGCAAGCTCAATACCATCCACAGTGCCAGTAGCTACAGAGTCAAAACCACCTTGCTCCCCTCAAATGCCCCCTGAGCCCAGCCTTGAGCTCCTCCCACCGCCACTCAATCCACCTGCATCTTCAACTGCTGCCCTTGCTGCACATCCACGGTTTGGTGGAAATTCTCTGAAGCTTGTGAGACAGCTGCAGGGGGTGGAGTTACCTGTATCTGACGATTCAGACAGCATTGACCAGGAAGAACCTACACTTGCTGTCGCGGAGGTTCATGCAGACCGAATCGAGATAGCAACTACTATCAGGTACTTCCGCAAGAATGAACTTTGCCACGAGGATGAGGGCAAGCGTGTGTTTCACATGCCCCCTATGCGCAGTGATGATGTATAAGTTAAAGGAACTGTTGATTGAACTGTTTATGGTTAAAGTTTGAAGTTAAAACTTAATTACTTGTTAACGGCATTTGCTAAGGACCTCAGCGGAGTTTAATGCTAAGGCTTTTTCTTCTGTTTTAAATTTATATTTTTGTTGTAGGTTGTTAAGAACAAAAAAAAGAGGGGGTAGTTGTGTTTTCATCAGTTGTATTTTGGAGCAAATGTATTTTTATACTGTTGCGTTTCCTATAGTTGTATTTTAAAAAAGAGTTGCGCTTCAAAAAGTAATATTTATTGAGAGTTAAAGTACTAGTTGTCTAAAGGCTTCTTGGGGGTGGGGGGGGGGGGTTATCGTCAATTGATAATTATAATTACACATTGCAACTGGTAACTATTGGAGTTTTTATATTTTCAGGGACTGAAAACTCTGGGGGAGGGCTATGTGATGAATCACTAACTACAAGTTGTATTATTGGTTTCAACTGTATGATGCAAAGGAATTGTTAAGTGGGCGGGTCTTAAGTCACCTACTGGGATTTGATTGGTTAAACTATGGGCAATGCTTTAACACTGTCATATACTTGTATTATGGATGTTGGCCTATAAAAGGCCGAGCTGGTGAGAATAAACCTCACTTCTTTCAGGTGGGACCAAAGAAGTCAAACTAATCTCCTGTGTCTTAATTAATTGTTGATTGTGTGATTATTGGTAGCTTAGGACAGGGGTGTACTCCACAGTGATCCACACCAAATCCCCAACTAATCCACCCAATCCACCCCATCCACTTTAGAGTCCACCAGGGCCCATCCACCCCTCCTCCAAAAACCATAGGATTGTCCACCCCCACCCTCCACTCTGCAAGGCCCCACAGCTCAGATCCACCCCTATTAGTCCACCCTATACTGTGGCAGTGTTGAGAAGGCCTAGCAACACACTGTGGAAGAATCTATCACATCACCAGAAAGTGGTATTCAACCGCAGGGGCTGACGTCATTGGACCTGGCCAGGCCAGGAAGGTTGATTGGCTACGCTCGTTACAATATATTGCAAACAACACAAGAACAGGTCAAATGACAACCATTGAACATGTCAAAATTATTTAACTTATTGGATAGTCTTTAAAAAAAAATTTTTTTTCCAACAGAGACACAAGGGACAGCCTAGCTTACAGTACACACTGCAGAACTCAGCAGTTTAGTTTTGGACAGTTTAGTTTGTTTAGCCCAGGTCATGCATGCAGGTTGGACCCCTCCATTATTACAGGACAGGGCTATGTATTGTTAAGCCTGTCCGACAAGAGTAGTAACTAATATTCCAGCCTTTAGTGTAGGACATTAGACTTAGAGTACAGTACAAATACAAAAATGTTAACGATTAACGTACACAATACATACACTATAAATCAGTCACCACTCCTATGGCCTACACTACAGTACACTGTACATGAACTAACTAATAACTTAGTTTACTACACTAGCCTGCTATACGCTTGTTAAAATGTATGTCAATTTTAGGGTCTTTTTAACCATTTTAATATGGCTTGAAAGCATAATTTATTCAAAAAAGTAATGCTAAAGTTCACCTTCAAGATTATAAGGCCTTTTCAGTATAATTAAAAACTTTTCAATAACACTTTTTGAGAATAGAAAAAGACACTTACCACTCACTGCACTGACAAACTGTGGACACAGTGAAAACAAAATGACGTCCTGCAAATGAGAGAGCTGCATGGTGATGATCACATGACCAAATCTCTTCACTTTGAAATGTTTTCAACTTGTCATACATAGTAAAACAGCTTCACCTTACAGTGTAATATTTATATTTAAAAGCATTTAAAAGCGATATGGTAACAATGAGCATTGTTGAATGACAGTTTTATGAGCATTAAAGGGTAGGTGTGGTTTTCAATATTTATTGATTATTTGAAAATGTGCAAAGTGATCAGTTATGTATAATTCCTTGACAAGATACATTGTATTTTATTATCTGGTACTATTTTATTTATTTCATGACACTTAGATTTACAGTAATGATGTTTACAACAGTGAGCTGTGCAACAGCTACACAAAGATGAGATTCCACAACATAATCATCACTCATACCGATGCAGGTGAAGGACCAGGTTATCTCCAGACCACGTCAACTCCCTCGTTTGTAGGACCACATCATGTGAAAGACTACACCATCTCCCTTTGTTATTATGACCACGCCACAAACATTTTATTGTTATACTATGGTGTTAGGTTTACAATGGTTTCGGAATTTTCAAAGTATAGTTTAACTGAAGGTATAATGACATTGGCACCAGAGTTACTGAAGCATCATTGAAGTTCAAGTTCAAGTAACATTTTTTATATAAAACATTAATTTCATGAGAAAGTACAGAGGAATACCAGTTAACAATAGCCCTTTAAGAAAAGTTGACAGAGATTGATATACTGTGGGGCACATCACCCTGAGGACATTGATTTCATTTGAATGTATAACTATGGTATAACATATGAAGTTATGAAAGAATTGTGATGTTTCACATTCAAATTACTTTGTACAATTATTATTTCTTAAAACAAATACAGGACTTATGTGTCTTTGGCACATTTTCCTCATGCATCACTGCCCTGTACACATTTGAAAATAAATAATTTTGATATATTCGTAAGATCTGGAGTACATGCACAAAACATTCACAAACTCTGTGTGTCTCAGCAAAATAATTTTTTGTGCTTGGAGTCGCTGTAGTAAAATGATCGCAAATTGTGTACAATAGACATCTTTGATACATGAGATAGTTAAGTCTGGTATGGTTTTGATAATGGCAGGCACGATATTCTTCCTACTTTATTCAATTTGTTACCCATGGAAAAAATAGGAAATTCTGATTAAATAGCCTGAAAAGTGTATTAAAGTAAACACCAAAGGACATTGAAATCGACCTAATATTTTCCAAGGACCAAATTTCATGCCTGTAATAGTGAATTTATACTGTGTCATTCGTACTGATCCTATTTATTACTGATAAACTTTATTGGTAATTTCCTTAATATTGTTTGGCAAGAGTCCCGTTGCATCTGAAGTTACACGGAACAAACTATAATTATTCGAACAATTTAATGTGTGTGTGTATATACTTTTTATATCGCAGCTTTACTAATGTTCTTTTTAAGCTCAGAGGATAAAGTATGCTTTTAGCTGGTTCACTGCTTTTTGGGAAAGAGCAACTAAAATTGTACCTCAGTAATTATTTTCTGCCTAGCAACTCTTGGAATTAGGACCAGGAAGTAAGTTCTCATGTACACTGTATCTATCGTAACTTATCCACAGTTAATTCAAGTTCAAGATGCCTGATGTTGACCAATAAAGTAAATATTGAGGAGTGTAAAATGACAGTAAAATAGAAAGATATGTACTTGTAGCAGTAGTTTTGTTCAAGTAATGTACATGTAGGAGTAGTTTTGTTCAAGTATTTATAAACAAAAGGAGCAGTATAAAATTAACCTGTTCTGTAACTGGTAGCCACTGAAATTCCTTCAATAATGAGGAGGGCATATTACAACATCTCAAGTATGTGGAACCATGGAGTGGACAACCATATGAAATGCATTGTTTTGTAATCTTTGAGCTTGTATGCAATGTTTATGACGTGGCACAAACTACGGGAAGATTGTCATAGTCAGTGCGAGAGGACATGATGGAAAGTATCTCTGTCAAAGTCTGTTTTCATTCTCCTTATGTTTGTAGTTAAAAATGTGTTGATTGGCAGAGGCTAGAAAGTTGCTCGACTGCAATGCATGCAAAAAGAACACTTCAGAAGTATAACGTATAGTGTTTTATTAGTATGTTAAAGTCCCTAGGAAAACAACAGAACAAACAATGCTTTGAATAGTAACATTTCTATGGCAAATCATTTCTGATGTTTTTAGATTAATATTAATCAGTTTGAAATGTAAACAAATTTGAAATGTAAACATTGGTTGTTTAAGAAAATGTTAACCTTGTATGCTGTTTTCGATATTAAAAATACTATTAATGTTATGTTTGTGTCTTTGTAAAGATGAGTATGTTCTTGTTGGGCTAAAGTAGTAAATATGGGGTATGAGTTTATTGTTAATTTTAGCTCTTGACCCCCAAATCTAACACTGACCCCATTTAGCCATGGAAAAGGTAATTTTTCTTTTCTACAACTTTCCCCAATTAGGTATGATTCTTGCCCTATTGCAACTCCACCCAGTTTTTGTTTGCTACACGGTGATTTCCTCAATAATGCGTTCGCAACCCAGCTCAAACAAGTTGAACAAGCTAAAAATCACACTGAAACCCGAGAGTAAGGAACTGAGCAATGCAGAGAGCAAACACTATAGATTCTTCCGAATAAAGTTAGACTTGTGTATGTCGGCAACCGTAATGAATTTATGTTTATTCTTCAAAAAACATAATAACACTGGTCATAACTGGGTTAAGGACTTGGTAGAGTTAAGAAGTTTACAACTTTCGACAATACAAATCTAATATTACGCAGTACCCATTCCGTGAAATTTGCCTGTGAATTCGTGGGTTTTCTTACTGATAATGTTTGAATAAGTTGTGATGTTTTTTAATTGACACTCAATAAAACCTTTCTTGTTTTAAGAAACATTGTGTAATTTAGGACGTTAAATTTTAGCTTAATTGAAAAAGTATGTTTCTGGAAGTCGGATTTGTTTTTCACTTTCTCCTATGTGTTTTGAACACGGGTGAAAACGCCCAATAAATGAGGTCATGATGACGTCGTTCTGCATTTTAGGCCGGCAAACTCATCTACATTATCCCAGAAGTCTAAAACTTAAAAAAGTTTGACGATCGGGGTATATTTTTTTTAGATATGGTGGTAATAAGATTGGCTAATTAAATATTCATGTCATTATAACTAAGTAAACTATTTAACTAATTTAATAAGCTTATTAGATTTTACAACAACTTCATGACATAAGCTTCCAAACGATATAGGATTTAATTCTTTCATATTCACTAAGGTTTTTTTTAGGAATTAAACAAAATTGTGTACAAATGCTATGGGGATTTAGGCAGATAGAAAGAATAATAATAATAACTAGACATTAGGTGTTTGTGAACAAACACAAAGCTGTTCCGTGTTTTTTTTACATGCTCAAAGGTTTTAAATTGAAAAGAATTCGAAAATTGGCTGTGTAGTTCTTGAGATATTGTCCCACTTCCAGTTGACCCGGAAGTAAAGGTCAACATGGGGTCATGGTAACCAAAGTTCAATGTTTAATGATCAAAGAGTCTATAACTGAAAAGAAATTGCAAATTGGGTGTGTACTTCTTGAGATCTGGTCCCAATTCCGGTTGATCCGGAAGTAAAGGTCAACATGGGGGTCACGGTAACCGAAGTTCAATGTTTAATGATCAAAGAGTCTATAACTGAAAAGAAATTGAAAACCCAAGGCTAATCTCCAATGCCCAAAGAGTCTATAACTGAAAACAGTTTGAAAATCGGCTGTGTATTCTTGAGATATGGTGCTGCAAAGATTAACTAATTAATGCTTTGAATTACCGTAATTTGACACCTGATGACGTCACAGTAACAAAAATGTGTTTTTAATACTAATAAATTTGATAAGGTACACGATGGTTTGAACTTATCCCAATCCGATGCCTTTTAACGAAAACCCTATTAGAACGTACATATATCCTCTCTCGGTAATAGGATTCCAATATCACGGCATGCAGTCTTTGACGGCTAGCC
>JAJGQC010000498.1:0-22725 GCA_021014325.1 Plazaster borealis
CTCAAATTGTAGCGTCTCGTCATGCTTGCGACCATTTCGTGACTGAATTCAACTGTAGTGTACGTAGCAGTAGTCCATCGAATGCAGGTACAATTTTAACTTGACAATTAAAACGGTCATTAACGTTAGACTAGGTTTCCTTACTCTAAATCAAGACTAATTTTATGCATGTTTTAGGCCTCCTGGCACTCGGCGCTTGCCTGTGGTCCGAGATTATGCCTAATAATAATAATAATAATAATAATCAAGCATGGTTTGTAAATGATTGAAGGCTATAATTTCGGTCCAACAAAGTATAACCACTTACCACTCACGGCCAGAACCTTCGCCGGATAAGCTTTCAACCCATGCTTCGGCGCCTTCTTGGAGGGATCGCCATGTTGTACCATCCCTATTTTTTGAGGATCATTTAGCATCGCTTTTTCCACGACCATGTCTTCATCGACAACGCTTGTTTGGTTCGTTTCAAACCAGTGCACTAGCACAAGCATCTTGTTGAGGAAGCGAAGCGGTAAACTCTGCCTGGTACTACGCCTACTCTACTGGTAGTACTAGTTGTAAAATAGCTTCAGCAAACTTTTTCACCTTTTGAACTTTCAATGACTTTCCTTTTCAAATGCAAAACGTTTATGTGACGTGGGTGACGTGGAGGCTTGGTGACGTATTAGACTGTACACCACACCATAGTCTGTACGCTAACATGGAGGCTATTACTACACACGGTAGGAGTACAAAATCTAGACCAAGTCGTGACGTCATTTGCTTACTATCTCTAAAAATATTTGTAATACCTCTAGTGTTTTCTTTCAAAAAAACAACACATTTTGAACTAAATTAATTTTTTTATTTTATTTAATCAATTTATTTTGGATTAATGGACTTGAAGCAAAAATCAAAGTCTGGCTCCCGACGCTCATGAGTATACATAGTAGCCGAAGTGTGTCACATTCACGCAGTACATGTACATGTACACGTACATGTACTGTAGTAGTGCTTGTACATGTACATGTTCTGTAGTGCACAGAACATTTACATGTACATGTACATATACATGCACAATGTACATGTACTACACACACTGACACACATGCATGCTTGCATCAGTATGAGCCGGATCACGTTTTCATAATAGTACATGTAATCATGTTCTAGCGTAGTATACTGCCACGCGGCCGCTTCATAATTCTGGAGAACAGAAAAAGAATGCGTGAGTATCGTCAGTATTTGCGGTCTGGAGGTGAAGATTTGGATAAACTGCTTGAAATGCCGAGGACTACAAGATGGCGACAGGAGGGACGTTTTCATCCTGTTCATAATCAGTGGCAACAAGACGAGCACCACCAGCGCGAACATACCACTGACACGAACGTAACTGAATCTGAGTCGGAATCTGAATCCAATTTAGCCATAGAAGATATAACTGATTTATTTGGTAATCTCGATTCCCCGCAACCAGAAGAAAATGAGTCAGACATGCCAGATGACCAGGGCTTCATGCTCCCTACCATGCCAACGATGTCAGCTGAGGACGTTGAAACTTAAAGTAAGACATGTCATGCTTGTCACAATGTCAGTACTGTAGGCCTAACCTGTGGCATGATTCTCCATGGCTGAACCTGTATTGGCCATGACCTTAAATAATAATTTACTCAACTGTAAAAAGGCTAGATCTGCGTAGTGTAGACCGTCAGTCAGTGTAAGCCAAGGCTATGAATAGTTTTATTTTTCATTACAAATTTGCAATGTATAGGCCTACCATCACCATAAAACGTCGATTACATTGTTGCTGCCGCTATACCAACAATGACCTAGAGTAGAGTAGACATGTTTGAGGAATACCTTGGCTTACATGTACTTACTGGTACAGTGGTAGCAGACCCATACTAGATTCTAACTAGTCCGTTGGCATGTCATGAGAATATTATTACTAGGTTGCAAAATTATAAACCTGGCAACTCACGCAGAAGTAAGCTTAGGTCAGTTGTATCCCCTGTATTCTGTTTCAGCCCGATGCAGCTGCAGGTACATGTATAGGAGGAATATTGGGATATGGCCTCGCTCACCAAAGCTTCCATGGCTTTAGGGCAGGGCTTTTGTCAGTCCAAATATTGGATACATATATAAGGTACACGTACTATGTACATTTAAAAATCTTGTGTACATTTGTACAGAGCTTAAAGTATACATTCTGCCTGTCTGTTGGTTCCCCAACATCATGCAACGGTAAGGAAATGTACATACACACTAGTTAGTAAAATACTAACGCTAGGGAACCCATGGTACACCTAAGCGTTAGTAAGACCTTGCAGTGTTTTTGTACTGCACATCCTGTGACAGCGATTTGGTCGGGATAGTGACCATTATTTGCCCAGATTTCAACACTTTTAGAAATCAAAACACCCATAAAGTGGACACCACAATGATCACTAGCGTTCCCCCATGATTCTAGCGTACTCAATACCTGACTGAGTAAATATTTCAAGGAAAATAACGACAAAAACTCACCCGAGGCTGCCGAGTTGTCCGTTTTCTCCAGGTTTGGCGATTCTTGCGGTTTTGCAAAGCACTCGAGGTGTCAACTGTTTGCTGACTTGTAATAATGCTATCTATGTTCAGTACACTTGAACGTGGATTTGACTGCACAAATCTGGGCAAATAATGGTCACTATCCCAACCAAATCGCTGTCACTGGATGTGCAGTACAAAAACACTGCAAGGTCTTACTAACGCTTAGGTGTACCATGGGTTCCCTAGCGTTAGTATTATACTAACTACATACACACATCCATCATTTTCATAAAGCAAACACAGATCTATTTTACAGCCCAGAGGCTTTCAGATGCAAGGGACACTTCATCTGACCTGGAGAGAAACTTCAATTCGGACTCAGAAAGTGGTAAGAAATCAAACAATTCATGCTTTTACAGTGCAAACTTGGAGAGTCTGTAACTTCAGTTGATTGACAAAATATTAGTTCTTGGTTATAAGGATGGCAGCATTCAAAATAGGGTGAGAAGGACTAGGCCTTTGGACCCAAGGTCGACTTTAAGAAAACAGCCACTTGTCACTTGATAACACTGACAAGAGATTCAGGCTAAATGCTAATCCTTGAATTGAGATGACGGTAAGGCCAAATAAAAAGAAAAAACAGTTGATCATCCCCGCCCGCATCCTTTTTTGAGGCAGCATCCTTTTTTTTGGTTTCCTCCTTAACCGGGTCCACATTCAACAAAAAGATACAAGAAAGTTAGCTGTGATTATAAAACTGAAGATTATAAGTGGCCCGTTTGAGTTTAAATGCTTGGCGGCCATCTTGGAAAAAAATAATAAATAATAAATAAAAAGGCCCTCATCCTCCTCATTCTGAAAAAACCCGGATGATCAACTGGTATTTTTTTTTATTTGGCCTAAGGTATTGGAGTGAAAGGTTTAGTTAGACTAAACAGTATAACCGATCATCATGATTTTGGAAAAGAATTCAACAATACCAAATACCCATGTAGCTTAAATTCAAAATTAAAGCTGACAGTTTTGTCGTTTGATTCCCCTTGCATCGTGTATGGATAAGTACACACACTGTGAGACGAATCACACAGCAGGTTGAGGATAACTTGGGGGGGGCGTTCATTGTTGGTTTGGAAATTTTTGTTTCTTGTGAAAATTTCTTGTTTGGTTATGTTTTTGTGAAGTCCAGTTCCAATTTTCCTAAATTTGTGTACATTCAGTATCCTCTTATCAATTTTTCAGTTGAGAGGCTGTCACAGGCAAGCGATGTTTCATTTGACATGGAGAACATCTTTGATTCCGACCCAGAAAGTGGTAAGATTTCAAAATTTCATTTTGCTACATTTACGGTGCAGTAGACATTTTACCAAAGTGAAATTTGATTGAAATAATATATGTACCACTATCAAACTATTCAACTTTAACCACCCTTTTTCGGGTTAAATCACACAGCCAAACAAAAAGTAGTTCTTGGTTCATTCATTTATGTGGGTCAAGTCACTCGCATAGTCTTGGTGCAAGACGTTGTTACGTTGTTTTTGTTCTCTGACCAACTCATGCAATACACTCCTGCTGCATATCCACAATTAGGGGGTGTTTACAACAAGGCACATGGCCATAAGAATGTTTTGGCACTTTTCTTAACTGCCCAGGCAAATTCCTCACGTGCTTTTGGATGGCCATGATGTAACATGATTTGCATAATTTATCCGGCATGAGTGGCCAAGAGGAAGTCTAGTACCTGAAAGTTCTTTATGCAGTACACTTGTGTGGACTGTAATGATGTATGCCTACTGTACATGTACATCTATAATACATGTATGTTGTACCATGTAGGTAGTAGTCATAGAATTAAATGAAACACCAGCGCCATGTCTCCATCGCTCACTGCCAACCACTAACGCTGAACTTTAGCAGCCGTCCAGCTGCAGCACAAGTTCGTTCATGTTAGCACTGGCCTCAGACAAGCATGCTCATTTTTCACTTTGGCAGTACTCTTGCTGCGCTTGCATACTCATGTACGACCTTCACTGAATATTTAACATGCGGTCAAACTTGTTTTTGTCACCTGACATGTGAGGAAAGAGCCAAGACATGGTTTTTGAAGGGTCAGGGAACTTGTTCTGATCAACGATCAACTTTATGTAAGTGCTGCTGAAATTTAGGAATTACAATCCAACCAAACAAAGTCTTGCACCAAGACTAAAATGTGCAGTGTAAGAGGATGTTACTCATTCTATTTGCAGAAAATATTCACTGTTGTTATCTTCAAAAAAAATGTGGGAGATAGAAGTTACGGTTTAACCCTCAAAGAGCCGTTTTTTTTAAAGCTTCTCACAGCCGGGGGGTGGGCGGATTCCGCCCCCCTCAGATCTCAGCCATGCAATGTTGGATTTTGATGATATTTAGTAGGGTAATAGAGCAATACCTAATAAGTACCTGTGCAAAATTTCATTTGATTTAATTTATGTATTACGTAATTATAGCTCATTAATTATTCATGAAACGAAAAACTACGTACATGCTTTTGTGTAGTAAGTTAATGGAAAAGTTAGCATCAAACTGGAACGTACTTCCGAAAATCTCTCACTGTGAGAGAATGGCACCCCCAACTTTAATAAATTTGGTGTCAAAATGTGCGTAGGAGATTGGTCAAAAAAGTCATAAAGGATCAGCGCGCAGAAAAAACCCGATGAGACGCTATTAAAAAAAAAAAACCGGGGGGCGGTTTCCCCCCCCCCCCCCCCCCGGCTCTTTGAGGGTTAAAAGGCATGCAGCAGTATCCGTTTTCAGCAACCGTTAACCTGAACAGATGTTTAATGCTTTGGAAATTTGTTTTTTCCAGGTAGGGACTCGGATGCCACTGAAGTACAAGAACCTGATGCTTTTGGACCACACGAGAACCAGCCACTGTATCCTGGATCACTTTTAACAGTAGGACTGGCAATATTTACTATCATGTCTTTCGTCCTGGCTCATCATTTAACAGGGACAGCACTTCAAGATCTGTTGACGATGTTGCATTTCCTGCTACCTGCAGGATCATGTCTTCCGCAGACAAGTCACATTTTCAACAATTACTTCACTAAATACCAAACTGGCATTGAAAAAGTCCTACATTGTCCTGACTGCTTCACTACTCTTGGACATGAGGAGGTAGTTGAGTGTTTAACATGTGACAAGCAGTTCAACAGCAAAGAATTGATTGATAGAGGTACATATTTTTTGTATATGAAGATTAAGGACCAGTTAAAAAAAATTCTGGAGGATGAAACACTCACCAAGAAAATTAGATTCGATCGAGAAGAAAACAGCAAAGTGACAGACTTACAAGATGGGAAAAAATACAAGTCCCTGTATGGGGGTGCACTTAAAGATGCAAATCTTAGTTATAGAGGGCGCCCTTGTTTGGCTGCCTGCTTAGTTTTTTACTGCTCTTGGTGTTACTTTTTAATCTGTGAATATCTACATTGTTTGTGTCCATCCGTATTTTTACTGCATCACATATTGATTGTTGTATGTTTTTACACCTATCCTTCTGGATTGTTTCATTGGAGTTCCACTGTGGAGTGAGTATTTTTGGTTTTTCAATATCAACCGATATTCTACAAACTGATGAACACAAACCAATCAAACCAATATGGCGGCGGTCGTCAACCCAGTTGCGGAACGCATTTTTCACGTTGTGCTTCTTCTTGCCATCCTGGATTGCCTTGCTGGGAAAACTGAAATACGATTATAACCTGTGGATTATTCATGCAAAGTCACCTCACCGAGGATTGCGAACCAGGATCATTGTCGACCTCCTAGAATACCAGTGAGTAAATGGACAAAGCATGGATATGTGTCACTGTTTGTTCCTGGTCCGGATCCCCTGGTTGATCTAACTGTCTTTAATGATGTGTCAAAGAATCCGGGACCAGAAATATCACCTGTGTTTCGTATACGGAATTTCAGTAGAGCTATTGATTCAACTGCAGTGAGTACTGACAAAACCAATAATGCCAATTTGAGTAAGCATCTGTTAACCAGTGCAGTGTTAATGAATGGAGCCCATCTTGTTAATCCTTACGTGACTTTACTGCCAGGGCAGTGCATTCCACATGATGATATCCATTGCAACATTAGAATCAAATATAGCATTAGTGAATTGTATAAGCTTAAAGATGCCAGTCAAGCTTACTTTGTGCCTGCGGAAATTAGTCACAGAATTTATGAACTTGGACTTCGAAGACGTGTTCATCGTGGACGTAGAGCTGGCAGAGACATGCGTAAGAAGATCACCATTCATACAACTGTGAGAACCACGAACAATAGGTTTGAGGATCCATGTCGCCATCATGACAGTCGCATCAGAGTTTTAACCCCTATTCCTAAAGCTCCAACAATCTCCAGTTCAACCTGTAAACGTCATGTCAACGACTTTCCCTCTTTTCTCCTGACAAATGCTCAGTCGTTGGTTAATAAGCTTGATGAACTTGAGATCATTCTTCGTCAAGAATCAATTGACATTGGTATTGTCACAGAAACTTGGTTCCACCCAAATCTTCCTGACAATATAACCTCTATTAACGATTACCAACTCTTTTTCAAGAGTCGCAGCCATATGAGAGGTGGGGGAGTGGCGCTTTATGTTAAATCTGACATCAAAGCAAAGCAAGTTCCTGAAATCATTGTGCGGTCAGTCTCCGTTATCGCAGTGTGTGGTATATATAACCCCCCGGGCAACCAGCATCAGCATGAACTTGAACTCCATCTTCAAGAGACTATGGACTTGTTGGCAACAAAATACCCTGACATTGGTTTTGCTCTACTTGGAGACTTTAATAACATGAACATTAGTTCCATTGCTTGTTCACAAAATCTCAAACAAATTATTAAATCTCCTACCCGCAAGGATGCAATTTTGGATTTAATTATGACTAACATTGATTGTTTTTATGATGCTCCCTGTGTATCTTGTCCAATTGGTAAGAGTGATCATTCTTGCATTGTCTGGAATCCTAGTGGACATCAAATTTAAAAAAATGTTAATACTAAAAAGACTTATCGTCCTATGAAAGATTCTCAGGTTCGTGAGTTTGGGAGGTGGATTCAGGCCCAGGACTGGAACAATGTCCTTGATGCTGAGTTAACACAGCAGAAAACAGATGCATTATATCAGTCTGTAGGCAATGCTATTGATTTGTTCTTCCCATTGACAACAGTTAGATGCCATAATAATGACAAAACATGGATTAATCAAAAAATTAAATCTTTGATTAGGTCACGCCAAAGTGCATTTTCTAAAGGTGAAACAGGTAAATTCAGATTATTACGTAATCAAGTGAAATCTGAATTACGTAAGTGTAAGGTCAATTATTATGCTAATAGGGTGCGTGAGTTGCAGTCCACTGACCCTAGAAAATGGCATCAACAAATACGATCGATGACCAGGAATGACAAGGCTGGGCTGTGCATTTCCATCCCAGGTATCAGTGAGCATGATCATACCAAGATTGCTGATTCTATCAATGAGACCTTTATTAAAGTGTCCTCTGGAATTCCACCTCTGATCTTGGTAATCTGGAAGCTTTTCTCCCTGCTCCCAGTCCCCCTCCTAAACTTCATCCTTAGGATGTCTATGCGCAGCTGAGAAGAGTCAAACCTGGTAAATCGAGTGGCCCCGATGGTATTTCTCCTAAAATTATCAAAGAGTTTGCTTACGAGTTCAGTGTTCCCATCTGCGACATTTTAAATTTTTCTTATAATGAAGGCGTACTCCCACAGCAGTGGAAGAAAGCCATTGTTGTGCCCATACCAAAATCAAATCCTCCCAGTGCCGATAAATTACGCCCCATTTCGCTAACTGATTGTTTTGCCAAAATTGCAGAAAGTTTTGTAACAAAATGGGTTTTGGAAGATATTGGTGATAAGATTGATCCTCATCAATTCGGTAATATTAAGGGCATTAGTACTGCACATTATTTGGTTAGCCTTCTTCATTTCCTTCATCAGGGTGCTGATAGGGCCGGGAATGTTGGGACGGTGGTTTTGACTGACTTTTCCAAAGCGTTTGATATGGTGGACCACACACTGATGATTGAAAAGTTCATCCGCTTGGGGGTCCACAGATCCATCGTCCCTTGGTTGTGCGGCTTTCTCAGCAATCGGATGCAATGTGTTCGATACAATCAAACTTTATCTACATACAAAACTCTGACAGGTGGCCTCCCACAAGGTACTAAGCTGGGACCGATCGGTTTCCAGGCCATTATTAATGATGCTGTTGAAGATGTACCTGACAATATGAATCGTTGGAAATATGTTGATGATCTGACACTAGCTGAAAACCGTTCTTATTTATGTAATAGCCAGCTTCAGGAGATTCTCAATCAATTTAGTCAATGGTGTGATAATAATATGCTTTGCTTAAATCCAACCAAGTGCCAGGCCCTCCAGATATGTTACAAACAACAAGTCCCTGTCCCGGCTGTTCTCAAGATTAATCAATGCCCACTTAAGTTTGTTGACCAGGCTAAAATTCTTGGTGTTTGGATACAGAACAACCTTCAATGGACCAAAAATATTTCAGAGATTTCCGTCAAAGCTAACCGCAAATTGTACATGCTGCGTCTGCTAAAAAAATTTGGGTTTACTAAACCGGAACTTGTTACTGTGTATAAAGGGTATATCCTACCATTGCTAGATTACGCTGATGTTGTATGGCATTCCTCAATCACATGTAAACAATCCTCTAAATTAGAAACGCTACAATGGCGAGCATGCCGGATAGTCTTGGGTAGTAAGTTTACTTCATACAATGACGCTCTTCGAGACTGCGAGCTTGAGTCTTTGTCTAGCAGAAGAGAAGACCACTGTCAGCGGTTTGCGGAAGGACTTGCAAAGTCTACCCGCACCATGGACCTTCTCCCTCCCACTAGATATGAGAGTCATTCTCGCAATCTGCGTAGTGGCAATAATGTATCCCAGTTACGTACCAGAACCTCTCGTTTCAGAAACAGTCCAATTCCTTATTTTGTTAATTTACTTAATACATGTAGGTAGTTGTTTTTGTTTGTGTGTTTTGTTGGTGGTTTACTTTTGTCTCTTTGTATCTTTTAATGTAGCTTTCAATGGCGATATGCTTTTTTTTTATCTTTCTATGTATACCTTTTTGTATGTAAACTATTTTTGTATAAATTGTAATTTTTACTGTAATTTGGCCATTGGCCACGAGTGTAAAAAAACAATAAACTAAACTAAACTATAAACTATTAGTTTGTCAATGAACTACGATGGAGCACCAGTTTTTCATTCATCCACCATGTCTGTTTGGCCCATCCAATTGATTCTGAATGAGCTTCCACCAGAACTCAGAAAAAAGCACGTAGTCATGGCGGGATTGTGGTTTGGGAAAAGTAAGCCTTCTATGTTTACATATTTTAACCCATTTGCACATGAACTGCAAACATTAGCACAAGATGGGATCAGATGGAAAAGAAATAACATGCTAGTGGTGTCAAAAGTGTTTCTTGCTGTAGCCCCTGTGGACACAGTTGCTAGATGCTTGTTACAAAACATGAAACAGTTTAATGGGGAATATGGGTGTGGCTGGTGTCCTAATAAAGGAGAAAGGGTGTCAAAAGGTGCAGGCTCAGTCAGAGTTTATGAGTTTAATAATGTGGAAGCAGAGAAAAGAACCCACAGACAGCTTGAAGGGCATGTTAGACAAGCAGTGCAAAGCGAAACTGTTGTGTATAGTGTAAAGGGACCATCACCTCTGTGCAGTGTTAAGGGTTGGACTTAGTAGAGTGTTTCCTCCAGACTGCCTCCATGCTGTGTTTCTAGGTGTTGCCAAACAGATAACTGGACTGTGGCTAGTTTCGGCAAATCATGATTAAGTTTTTTATGTTGCCCGCCAGGTTACTGTTATAGATGAAAGACTGCGCAAGGTTCGTCCAACCTCTGAAATCACTAGGCTTAGTGGCGTGTCGTGGCCGAACGGATAAGAACACCGAACTCAAGCTCTGGTGTTTCTGATCAGCAGAGTGTGGGTTCGAATCCCAGTCATGACACTTGTGTCCTTAAGCAAGACACTTAACCACATGCTTCGTCCTTCGGATGGGACGTAAAGCCGTTGGTCCCGTGTGTACTAGGATTGGTAGTGCACGTAAAAGAACCCAGAACACTTATCGTGGAAGAGTAGGGGTTTAACCCCGGTGTTTCTGGTTCACATTGCAAGCACCCTCATTTACAGGTTTCCTCAGGCTTTCGAGCTACAGTGATTAAGTTCACTTGTGAGGCATCCTTGGTTTCATTACCAGAAATATATAATAATAAATAATAATAATAATAATAATCACAGCGCGTTCATTGGAAAGGTTACCAATGGCGGTCTTGGTTGTTGTTGTATTGCCTGGTCATTCTCAGGTATTCTCCCATTCCAGTATTTACGGCACCTAATGCTACTTGTTGATTCAGTGTTTACTCTGTCTAAGGACCACATATCCAAAGTTGACATCAGGAATGCACATATTTCTCTAAACAAGTTTGTTGTACTGTTCAAAACTCTCTATGGGAAGAAACACATGTCTTTCAATGTTCATCAGTTGCTTCACCTAGCACCGGCTGTAAAAAATTGGGGTCCACTTTGGAGCTTCTCAACAGCTTGGTTTGAAGGACACATGGGATTTCTTTTAAAACTCTTCAATGGAACTCGAGGTGTGCCAAATCAAATAACCAAAACATTCCAAACTTGGAGAGGCTTGCAGACTTGGAGTAAAAACTTGTCCCAGTGTAATAATGAAGTACCCCTTGATATGGAAAAATTTCTTTCAAAACTGTTGCATAACCAGGTAAACATAAAGAAAGCTGCGAGTTTTGGAAGTGATCTTCACCTAATAGGTGTTGTACACATACGAGATCTTACCATGCAGGAAATTTATGCTGCAAGGTTGCTACTTGGTGAGCCAATCTGTGAACAAGCTAAATTTTACAAGAAATGTATTTGTAAGGGTATAGTTTTACAAAGTGATGCTTATAGGGAAACACAGCGCGTTAACTTTTATGTTGCACTTGATAATGAAGAGTCCGCTGTTATCAAAAGTTTTGCTTGCATAGTAACTCAAACTGGCCAACAGGAGGTTGTTGTGTTTGTACAGTTCATCAACTTTGAGCAGAGCTTAGTTGCTGGAAGAGATCAACATTCTGGTGCAACAGCAGGGCACATTAGATCCATTCAGGGACTGGATGTCATGCTAAGAGCTGTTTCACCTTTCCAGATTATTGGAAAATATGCTGTTGTCTCTATGCTTCGATTTCATAAAGGAAGAGTTATTGCAGCCTTACCAAATCTGATTGAAACAGACTAAATCACAGATCGATTGGTCAGGACTAAATTCAACTGAAACTAAACAATAGGTGTTTACGAAACATGCACATTGAGTAAGAGTTCACCAGTTTACTGCCTCTGTTCAACTACAAATGACAAAGAGGTTTTTAATACATGTACATGTTTATGGTTCCTTCGATACTGTTCCCAAAATTGTTGTATCTTCTACAGTGCTGCTCCTATTTGACTATTTTGCAACAAAGAAAAAAGTATTAGGAATCTTAAGTTTGATTGCCAGTTGTATAATGTTGTACATGTAACTCATATGTACATTTTCATATGCATTTCAAAGAGGTTTTAATGACTTTTATCCACTTTTCCTTGTCTAGATTTTTGAACAGGCAACTCAAAAGTGAGATTTGCCATTAAGATTGTACATGCAGACACCCTCATTGTGTCAATTCATTTTATTGAATACCTATTATTGCCTCTCAAATAAGAGAATAAACTAATGGAAAATACACGTATTTCCAATGTCACTTGTTTATCCTTGTGTGAATTGTGATTGTAATAGTAAAGACACTGTAATGAACATTAGGAAATATAGTTACAGAAAGCCTTTGAAAAGAAATGACCACATGGGTGACCAGGAAAATATGTCGATGTTTCTTTTCACAGCTGCATCGAAAGGACTCATTTCAGTTGATGTTTGTGCGCATATATGGGAATGCTTGCATGTCTGTTATTTCCAGCTACATGTAGTATGTGCTAACTGTGTGTTCACTCTGTGAAAACCATCATATTTCCACAGTGTATTCACTGTGTGGACATCATAATGTGTCCACAGTGTGTTCACTCTGTGAAAACCGTCATATTTCCACAGTGTATTCACTGTGTGGGCATCATAATATGTCCACAGTGTGTTCACTCTGTGAAAACCACCATATTTTCACAGTATATTCACTGTGTGGGCATCATAATGTGTCCACAGTGTGTTCACTCTGTGAAAACCATCATATTTCCACAGTGTATTCACTGTGTGGACATCATAATGTGTCCACAGTGTTTTCACTCTGTGAAAACTATCATATTTCCACAGTGTTTTCACTGTGTGGGCATCATAATGTGTCCACAGTGTGTTCACTCTGTGAAAACTATCATATTTCCACAGTGTTTTCACTGTGTGGGCATCATAATGTGTCCACAGTGTGTTCACTCTGTGAAAACCACCATATTTCCACATTGTATTCACTGTGTGGGCATCATAATGTGTCCACAGTGTGTTCACTCTGTGAAAACTATCATATTTCCACAGTGTATTCACTGTGTGGGCATCATAATGTGTTCACAGTGTGTTCACTCTGTGAAACCACCTTGTGTCCACAGTGTGTTCACTCTGTGAATTCCGACTGGGTGGAAATACATGCGTGTTCACACAGTGTACACAGTGTGATTTACAACGAAATGAAAACCATAGTATCTTCACTATGTGTTCACAGTGTGACCATTCACAGAGTGGGACGGTCACACTGTGACCTCACTGTGGGCTCTCAGTGATCACACCGTGGACACTGTGGTCACACAGAGGACACACTGTGGTGACTGGGGGAAATTTTTTTAAGGGTAAGGCCTACACAATACCACAGTACGCCCCGTCATCCATGTTGAAATCAGTTTACAAAAACACTTTACCAGAAAACACTGTGAAAGTTCAAAACCAATATAAATACCCTGGTACTGCCCATCATCAATGTTCAAAATCTGCCCAAGGCCGGGTGCTATGACCATCATGACAAGTTTCTTCATGGCTATGGAGCTCATTGTTTTTCTTTTAAAAAAAATATAAAAAAATAATAACAAAATTCTTCCAGACTGTGTCATTCCATACTTTTTATTGTAGTTTTCTATGCTCATACATGTTCCTCCCGAAAGACACTTTAAGTCATGAAGGATAAAGGAGCTCATTGCTTTTCTAAATTGTTTTTTCTTCAAGACTGTGTCATGCTGTATGTTTTATATTGAATAGTTTTTCATTTATAATTCAAGGAAGGGGCCTCATACATGTTCCTCCTGAAAGTCACTTTAAATCATCCTAGCATTTATAATCACATTCTAAACCAAATACAAATCTTGTACTTGTACTGCTTCAACTGAAACCCACTCATTTTAAATATATCTTTACAAACAGTGAATGTTAACATTACCAACAACAATACCTAAATAAGATGTGTTTTATGGGGCCTACACAGTACCCCAGTACACCCGGCAATTGTTAAATCAGTTTACAAAAACTCTTTTAAACAAGAAAACACTGTAAAAGTTCAAAAGCAAAAGTACTACCCTTCATCAATGTTCAAAATCTGCCCAAGGCCGGGTATGCTATGACCATCATGACCATCTTGGCAACTGTCTTTATGGCTAGCAATTTTGTAGCATTGAAACACTGAATGTGTTAACTTAACCGGCTTTGTTTGCTGAAATGTGATTCAGAGCAGCTAATACTGTCCTAGCATTTACAGGGTGTATCCAAAAAAGAAAACCCAATTGTAAGTTAAATTTAAATTTGGGTTTCCTTTTTTATACATATAATAATCACTTCCTAAACCAAATACAAATCTTGCCATTTTTGTGACTTTATTTAGAAAGTTTACTGGCTAAACCTTTGAAGTCAATGCACCAATTGAATTGAAACCCACACATCTTAAATATATCTTTACAAACAGTGAATGTAAACATTACTAACAACAATACCTAAATAAGATATGTTTTTATGACGGTCATCATTTAACACTATAACAGTTTTACTACTAAATTTTAACCATCAAGTTTTAACCAATGCTATGAAATTCTATTAATAGCACTCCGCACTAATGATGTCAAAATACCCGGATGTCAGACAAACATTCCACCACACACGTGTACACTCACGAAATTACCACATCGGCGCGTTAGACCACACTTAGTATAGTACATGTGTGTAAACATAAAACACGGACATTATGTATGTGCGCGTAGGTCGGTGAAATTTGACACGGTGTCTGAGATCCGGGTTCTACTGTTAGCATAAGCGCGGAGAGCTATTTGTTAGTTTATCAAGTTTGGAACGAAATTGCAAGTAAAGAAAAAATCAAAAATCTAAAACAGGGATGTATCATTTTTGATGGTGGTCATTCTGTACGAAATCACCTAAACTTTTGTTAGTAAGCTTTTAAAGGTACAATCATAGAGCTGTATATATTAACTAGAGTGCTAACTCTGCATTGTAATGCACAACCGTTTTGAAGTCGCGCTGCCCACAGTAATGTTTGGCCAATGTGGTCTTTAAAGAACGATTTTAATTTCCAAAGTAATTTAGTAACAGAGTATTCTGCATATCTTGTATTGAGCATCTGCGACTGCCATCAGCGCATGTGAAGTAAACAACTTTTCAACAGCGTAAAAACATGAGGCGATAGGATCACATGTGGAACAGTGATGCACATACGTTGTGCATGTAGGTTCCCATACAAAAATGTTCTATACAATTCTATAGAACGACCTATAGAGCTCTATAGAACTGTATAGAGCCACCGATGTTCTATAGAAATTTCATAGATATGTCTATAGACGTACTGTTTTCTATAGAATTTCTATAGAAGTATTTTTATAGAATCTAACTTCTATAGAATGTCTATAGAATATTTTGTATTGTATAGTGAGCCTCTATAGGATTTCAATAGAAACATTTTATATCACTTAAACAATTTTTCAGAGAGCTGAATTGTTATTGTTTAAAACCTCTTTAGAGTTGTATAGAATGTTTATAGTGTTGGCTATAGTAGTTATGCCAGTTTTTACTAAAATAATGAATACCTCAACGAACTCATTCTCGATCGGCCCATCATAATATCTGGTCACAGCAGTGTCAAGGCATGTGTTTGTATTTCACTTATTTTTGTTTGATAACAGAAATGGTGGAAATGTAACTCCAAAGGTAACTCCAAGTATTGCAACATATGCGTGTGGTACAAAGCAAAAAATTCTACACGAATGTACTTATATTGCATTCTAAAAAGAAATGGTTCTTTTATCTTACTGTGGGTTAAATAAAGAACTTTAATTTTATTTAATGATTCGCATAAGTTAAGGACTTGAGGGAATCATTTGCTAGCTTTTCATTTTGTCTACAGCAGTGAAACCTTGATAGACCAACTCAGCAAATATCATTTGTGGGAAATAAAATTATTATTATAATCGATATTGAACAAATCAACAAAATCACAAAAGGTACTAAGCTTGTGTAACATTTTCCTCAGTCGAATTGTATTTATCAAGTATTCTGTTTCTATTATATACACATGTATAAAGTTAGATTCATAAACACTGGCACATAAAAATATCTTAAAGGCCTATGGAGTATAATGTTTTATAGATACATTTTGTATCAAAGTATGAAAAATCTCATTTCATAGGCCCTTTGAAGAGTTGGCAATGGGTATACAGATAGTCTACATGTACAATACATTCCTGTATAATATGATCTGTAAATACATGTTTAGGTTTCATAGTGTCATGAATCACATTTACAGATCTGACCACTGTGTGTACTTGAATATACTTTTACAAAATATTGGGACGGTGACCATTGAGAATGTCTGTTTTAAGTCAGGTAAGCTGTATGGAAAAACCAAAATGTAAATTTGTTTAAAGGAACATGTTGCCTTGGATCAGGCGAGTTGGTCTATGAAAAGTGTTTGAAACCGTTTGTTATAAAATGTGGTTAGTTCACAATGTAGAAGAAAAACACTCAATTTTGTGGCATATTTGTGTAGATCATTAAATTCTAGTTTCAAAACATCATTCTTACCATATGCATTTCATAACAAATTGTTTCAAACGCTTTTATAGACCAACTCGCCAGATCTAAGGCATTGTGGAATATGTTTAATATTCCCTTTAATCCTGTTCCAAAACATTTGGAAGAATTGACACAACTTTCTTTCACCAGTGTCAATCAATGCCACCTTGCTTTTAAATTCACTCAATGGACACAGCTTGTACTCTTTATGACCATTGATTTTAAGAATTCCCTTATGTGTAACTACTGATCTTAGCTTGTCCACACTAAAGATGCTTCGTGTTTGTAATACAGATAAGTACAGCATACATTGTTTTTCACAGTCACATAATCTTGGTTTGTTACAAGACAAACATATTAGGAATATCTTTTTAACAAGTGCTATGACACCTTCTTTAAGAGTTACATAACAGTCTACCCTTTTCCTTTTTTTGTGTGTATGACCCTCTGTGGTTAAAATTACACCCCCACAGAAACTTTATTATATCCAAGTAAAGTAGTATTAGTGTAACCTACTTGTCTTAGTGCACATAATTCGGTGTTACCTACTTGCATCAATTTTGGCGCTCCCCTGAGAAATAACACCAGAGATATCTTTCTTAAGTAAATTGGGTGATGGAAAATGATTTATGTGCATATGAAAAAATGATCGTTGTGCGCTACTTTCCTGAAAACAATTCAGGGCAATGTGTGGGAGTGTTCTAGCCAGCATAAACTTCCTTGCAATTTGCAACTGAATGTACTGGAGTTCCTGATATCATTTTATTTAGCTTGTGGTTCATGCTTTCAAATGGAAAACATGACACACTCCACAATGGTCCCCAATTCCTGACAGTATCGGCCATATGAATAAGTTGGTGCATGTTATATGACATGTATACTTTTCCATACAATTCTTCACTTTCAATGACAAATTTAGTTAGAAGAGTTTCTGCGTTATTTACCATGTCACTGTCTACATTAACCTCTAGTAAAATATACACTGCTGTGACAAAAGTCATCCAATGTCTGTAATAAGCTTTAGGAAGCATTTTTTTCAGAACCATCGGGAGTAGTGGAGAAGCCATGCCTCCATTCATGAGCTTTCCAGTACTTTCTATTGTTCAGAGTTCTAGCAAGTCGTACAACTTCTGCAGGTGGTCTGATCTGGCTGAGCCGATTGTTCAATATTGACTACACGATTGCCAATATACCATGGCGTTCCTGTGCTCTCTAACCAAAGTGAAGTTAGCATTCTGGTAACTCCCAGACATAGGGTGTGCATATAATCAACAACAAAACCTGAAGTAATGTTGAAGTGAACAAGTAGTAATATGATGGATGGTTTTTTCACACCATGTACAGGTTTTGTTTGTTTCAACAGATGTGACAATCTTGCTTGAAAGTAACTTCGTCTCTTTGCCTTGGCAATTGATTAAAATGACTCAAAGCATAAACGCTTGTGTGTCCGTTACCTTTGAACTTGCTCTCAGGGTGTAGGCTCCTAAAAGTTTATGTTTCGCAATGCATAAGGCAATTCATTTATCATTAGTTGAAGAGGCCAAATGGAAAAGTTGGATGATGAAAAAATTGATGCTCCATCCGATCCCCATATGATACTCAAGTCATCTTCCTCCATCGGAAGTTGCTGGTAACATTTACCATTTCCTGGTAAGTCTGAATTTTCTCTTGAAATTTTGGCTTGGATTTGATGACCTTCGAGAAGAGACCGAATTTGCTTTTCAATACTAAATACTATGTAATAATCACCATAGGTGATACTTTCATCATAATTGACCATATTGCCACAATCTGGACATGATGCACTTGCAGTACCGACATATCCTTGGCATGAACTGCAGTAAGCATGACAATTAAGAGGACCAGAAAAACCATCAAAATGTTGGTGAAAAATATATTTAGATGTAGAAAAGGTTGTACCAGCCGGAAGATAAAACTGTAGTAGTTTAAGTAGACTGCCAAGCCCTTCATTCGTCATTCCATGACGAAGACAATGGGCCATGGTTAAAAGGAGACTCTCCTTTTTGTTACTTGTGCACCTGGGTAGAGCAAGTCATCCTGTTGAGAATGAAATACATTTATAAGTAATTTCCTTACACAACTAACTCCTCACCTGTTTTTGACACACCAGTGAAATATGCAATAGTTACTATAAATGAGACGTCTAAACAAGTTGTTAGTTAACTCATTTTGGCCGCTATCACCAGCGTGATGGCCAGTCATGGTCTGAGTTGGGCTAAAGTCCGAATTTGATTCTGAACTGGAGTCCCATTCGCTACAGAAGTTTGCTCTAACACTTGCTTACGAACATACCGATAGCGTGATCGTCTCGGAATGGATGCTGTTTTTATTAGGCTGTAAATCCTCCCACAAGTAGGATTTTAGGGACCGCTTTTTTACACAAAGTATCGTTACCGTCCATCGTGTAATATGTGTGTCAAATGTGTTTGCAATATTCCGTATACAGCGGTCGGTCGACCCGGCCGCCTGCTAGCCGTCCCCATCGGGTGAAGGTCGTGTGATGCTGGTTAAAACCGATCGCATCGCTAACCTGCCTGCAACTTAACTGTATAACGACATGTATGTAGTAATCTTAAACGAGGTTGTGTAAATTCTGTTACGCATTCATTCATGCTTGCAGTGTCGGGTCACCAGCTATCTGCGCGTGCACCAGTGTTGTCCTCGAACAAAAATACTACAATAAACACATTTTTGAGATTAATTAGTTGAAACCAAATAATATGCTATTTATTTAAAAATAAAAGGGCATTAAAATATGTTTTACAATTTTGTTTTGTATAATAAACAATAAATAATTCACACATTTAGTAGTTATTTTAAAAATATTATACGCATATTATCTGGCCAATCAGCGCTGAGCCCGCCAATTTGGTGTGTATCGCGTTGACGTGGCATCTATGGTTAGCTGTAGCAAAGTTTCCTTTTGTCATTCAAATTTTCAATTTCGTCAAAATGGTTCGAAAGAATAATGATGCTATGTTTGTGTTGGTTAAATGGGTGAACGAAGAGTCGTGGGACGTTCTTCCCATGAAGAGTTGTGTGAACACTGTAGAGAAAAAAGCCGATTTTTATTGGAAGAGAGGTGAAGAATCTGCACCGTGCACAGTGCTGGCCTACGGTAAGTACATGTATGTATAAGCAAGTTTTGTTTTACCTATGTCATGTCGGCGGCAGAACGAAGGTGTTCGATTCCTGATTTTGAATTGTCAGTTTCACATGTCAAGACGCCATGGGCCTGGCACCACGAGATACATAATTGAAAAGGAGTGTCAATGAACACACCCATGTTCACCTTGACACCATGAAAATGGATTCCTAGTATTTTTATTTTATTTTTGAAAAACGATATTCTATTTCTATATAACTATATTCTGTTCACCCTGTTGCAAATGTTAACATCTATTATATTGTGCGGTACACGCTGCCATGTATTCGAACTGCCTCTAGCCATCGGGCTATATGGCTAGCTCGGTGGTCTAGTGGTAAGACCTCTCTCTAGCATAGTAATGCAAAGGTCGTGGGTTCGAATCACACCTACTGAGTGACTTTTTCCACAGAACTCGGAAATTACTGAGTATACAGTGCTTATAACACATCGTGTCGGGTAAAAACTAAGTTATATTTATAAAGATTAACCTTAAAATACAAGGGTCTATCTTCTCATAATACAGGAAAAAAAATGACATGGAAAAAGAAGAAATGATCAACTTGAAGAAGCAAAGATAACAGAAGAACAGCAACAACCAGGTCCATCGAGTGCCCTGGGGGTTGGTCACAAGAACTCATTAAAAACCAGCTCGACTAGAAAGTGATGATGCCGTGAGGTGAGGGCCCCATAGCACTGGAGTTAGGGAGAATCTGCCAGTACGTTTGAATGTTGTTGTTTTTTTCATAGTAACCTTTGCAATTATTTCTTGGAGGCAAAACACCACTAATTGCATACACTTATCTTATAAAAAACTAGGCATGTGATCTCTTAGGAATTTTTCCCAATTTCACACTGAAAATCATTGCTGAAACCACAGTGAAAACTCAATGAAGTGCAGGATTTGTGTTGGCTGAATTTCAAGGGTATTTCTCTTTCACTCTTGCTTTAAGGGAACTGCAATTCCTTAGAAACCACATTGAACAAAAGTCTCCAGACCATTGATTCCACTCCTGATTTCAGGGGTGCTCTCCATCAAGCCCAGACCTCCTTTATTAATTGGTGGATAATTCCCTGGAATGTCATTTCCCACTCCCCCCCCCCCACTCCATGGTCCCCACTGGTTATATTAGCCATTATCAAGCTATACTCCAAATGTCTGTGTGCTGACCAGTACATTGTTAACCTTAAAGGATTAAACCAAAAGGCTGACCAATAAATCATGTTACAGGCTTGACTTGCCCTCACTACACAGTAATCTATCCAGCTGTGTTCATACCAAGGACACCTTAAAAACTTGGTGAATACTCCTTTAATTAAACAACACTACACACAGACACTCAATATAGCCTTGGGCTATTTTCAGCAGAGCAGTTTTGGCAGTTAGATGTCAAATACATCTTGGTTCAAAGTAGCCAGAGTAAAGAGGGGATGAAGGCATACCATACAGATGCAGCAGGTATGATGCACTAGAGGGAAAGAAATATGCGGCCCTAAAGATGGAAAAAAGAGCTCTTCAAGAACAGGTTAAAGGAATTGATGCAATATAAAGGTATATAGGGAGTTATGCATAGCCCTGATTAGAGGCAGCCCTTATTATTCTACTCATCCTGCAATTTTGTATATGAGCATGTTCTGTTTTATTTGCATGTGTGTATTCTGAAGTATATTAAAATTCATGTTTTTAGTTTAAACATATAGGTGACAAATCACCTTCTTTTGAGAAATTTAATAACAATGAAATAAGTTGAAACCTAGTACACGTAGACATGTCTAACTGGCTCTTTATCAAGTAATGATGCATTTATACATGTTGAACCCTTATTAGTATACATTTGGTTTTAAGATTCTGAAATTATCTTGTTCCATGCTAGAAATTCACACAATCATAAAATGGCTGAGAGAGTACCAGCAACGAAGATGAATATGCCAGCTGCAGCACCAAAGCACTGTAAAGATGCCTTGACCCCAGTTCATCAGTTTTCAGTCCTATAAGGGCTCTAGCCCCCATTGTGATGCAGAGGCCTGCATCAAAAGTCCAGGTATGGAAATTGCCTGTACAATTATTTAATATAAATTCTTATCCAAAAATAGTAAGTTCCTCGACGTCTTCTCTAAAATGGCAGATATATTATAAGCTAACAACCTTTAAGAGAAAAGCAACTACTAGAATTGTTCATGTCTGGTAAAATTATTCAGCCTCTAAAGATCAAGTAAAAGAAGATAAAGTTTACTTTGCTATGACTGTGAATGAGTTTTTGTACAAGTTGTTTGTTGTACAAGTTAACCAAATCCCTGCTGCAAACGCATTTATTCCAGTAGTCCACAATTGTTTCTGCTGCTTTTCGCTTTTATGCTTCCTGTTGTTAAATTGGTAATCTTGTTATTTTGTACTGATTTTACTTGTTTAGCGCTTCAAGACTCTTAGTGTGAAGCGCTATATAAAAGCTGTGAATTATTGTTATTGTTATTATTATTATTATATAATTTTCGAGTTTTTCTGTTAATGACGATGCACATTATTGGTTCCTGTAATGGATTGTACTAGTGGTCAATGTATACAAAGGTCATACAAAGTGTTTTCCATTCCTCAATAAAAGCCTGCAAATGGTGGTATTTATCATAAACAATTCTTAAACTATCTTTAATCTGTTATGAGTTCCTTTTAAAAAACATTCTTTAGAAAAACTAAACATTTTGTATAGAAATTTGTAGAGATTTCTATAGAAATTTGTAGAGATTTCTTTATAGAAATTTGTAGAGATTTCTAAGAAATGTATAAAGATTTCTATAGAAATATGTAGATATTTCTATAGAAATATGTAGAGATTTCTATAGAAATTTGTAGAGATTTCTATAGAAATATGTAGAGATTTCTATAAAAATATGTAGAGATTTCTATAG